>KZ613485.1:408852-442533 GCA_002865625.1 Hyaloscypha hepaticicola
AACGCTAGTGAGCGTGTCTGGGTGGTTGGCCCCGAGCTCCTTCTCAGACCCTTCCAGTGCTCGCCGGTTCATCGACTCTGCCTCGTCATATCTTCCCTGGCTCCAGAGCACTAACGCAAGGTTACTAACGCTAGTGAGCGTGTCTGGGTGGTTGGCCCCGAGCTCCTTCTCACACACCTCCAGTGCTCGCCGGTCCATCGACTCTGCCTCGTCATATCTTCCCTGCCTCCAGAGCACTGACGCAAGATTACTAACGCAAGTGAGCGTGTCTGGGTGGTTGGCCCCGAGCTCCTTCTCACACCCTTCCAGTGCTCGCCGGTCCATCGACTCTGCCTCGTCATATCTTCCCTGCCTCCAGAGCACTAACGCAAGATTACTAACGCAAGTGAGCGTGTCTAGGTGGTTGGCCCCGAGCTCCTTCTCCCTTACCTCTATCGCTTCTTGAAGTGTAGGCTCTGCCATGATAAGATTCCCCTTTAACATATAAAACCATCCTAGTTTGGTATTGACCGATGCAAGACTTAGCAGATCTTGCTGATCAGTTACTTTGAACGACATAATCTCTCTCGCGTGAGGAAGTAGAATCTGGCAGTCTGACCACGTCTCGTATTCTCCGCTCGGAAACAGCCTTGTTATAACCTTAATCGCCTCACTCTGCCACCTCTCTAGCTGTTTCTTTAGCTCTACCCACTTCCTAGTCGATAGTTGCACCAATCGATGCATCTCGAACGTACTACCTCCGGCTTGCTCCCGGACGAGCGAGAAACTGATTAGTGGTGCTATAGTATCCTCAAACTGCAGCTGATCCATATTGTTGAGCAGCAGCCGCTCTGGAATACCATGTCTGTCGAACATACTCATGAGTGCAAGCAGGTCCGCAGCCTCAGGCTTCGTCCGTTTGATCTGATCGAACGAGATTTGCCACGTCGTAATTACCGCATGCCTGATGCTGTGATCACGCCGGAGGTCATTCATTTCGTCGTTATTTAGGAGCTTAGCCTGGTTAACCTCACTCTCCCGGAAGAAACCGAGGTATGTAGACACAGTGAACCGCCTTGACCGTATATATGCTGCAGCGTGCGTAATTGCCAGTGGAATACCTTCAAGCGCCTTGGCCAGCTCCTTCAAATCTGATTCCGGAGACTCGTCCCCCAGGATCTTCGCCTTGAACAATTCTACTGAGTCTGCCTCTTCCATTGGTTTTACTGGAATAAGCTCTCCAAACGTATCGACGAGATTTGTGGCCGCGATCGAGTTACGTGATGTGATAAGGATTGATCCGTTTGGCGACTGAGGAAGAAACGTCTCTAGTGGTGGTTGCAAGTCGGCTGCTTGGTCGTGCGATGAGACGCTCCTTACAGTATCATTTCCCCCAAAAAACACGTTTCCATCATCAACATTGTCTAGTATTATAAGCCACTGTCCGTTGGCTTCACTTGAGAGCCAGTTGTACACTAGACGTAGCACATTGACATTTGGATTGTCTCGCCCGGGAAGCTCAAGCCTGTCTGCTATCTCTTGATACGCTTGCTCGACACGAATCTCGGTACTTGCATGGATCCAGAACACTGTCGTCTGCGGGTTGTGCTTTCGCACTCGATATGCATGCTCTATGGCGATTTGAGATTTCCTGTAGGCATTTAGCTGCTGTGAGGATGGGTGTGGTAGCAGACCTACCCTACGCCTCCAAGACCGACTAGTGCATCTCTCCTATGCTTTATCGGCGCCGCTTGCTGGCCTCTTAAGTCTAGCTCACCTAGTATCTCTTCCCGACCAATAAAGTGATCGTCTTGCGAGAAGGGAACTGTAAATAGCTTGGCGAATGCTAGATCAGGGAGATAATAAGCGGCATAATACATTACTATTGAATGGTTTACGTACAGGATCTATCCGTAGTATTGGCCAAGTTTGTTTCCCTGTTCGACAGTTCAGTCCTTATAAACTGCTTTAGAACTCCACAGATCTGGCGATAACGCGTATCGTCTCTGCTGTTACACCTAGCCATCTCCATATGATTCGCGTCGATGGTCTCTACTGTTTCTTGTTCCCTTGCGAGATCGAGCTTTGAGGAAAAGTTATCTACTACCTATACTATGTATTAGTTTCTGCAGCTCCTTAAGCTTTGCAGTTTGGTGTCTGGGGACTGCTGTACCTTGCTGTCCAATCCTTTCATGCCAGAGATTCCCTTTGCTTCTTGGAACGAGTGCACTTTAATTGCATATTTGGCAAGTATGGTCTTGAACTCCTCGTGAATATTATCTAACACCTCGCCGTCGACTTCAAGCGTCTGTACAAGCCGTTTATTCGAGTCTTGTAGGCCTAAGCTCGCCAGGTTCGATGCGATCTCCCCCCAACCTGCGTATGTGCTTCCTCGATGAGGGGTCCCAAGGAAGATAATCAGCCTTGTTCGTTTGCAGATCTTCTCCGATCTGTGGAGTGCCTGCATTGACGTGTTAGGGACGACTATTCCAGCGGTATAAGTACAGCCTTACATCTTTGACAATGATCCCACCAAGGCTATGCACCACGAATACAATCGGATCCTGTACATATGGTTGTCAGGCTCGCTTAAAGTATAAAGAGAGTAATATACCTCATTGTCGATTTCTCTGTCTAACTGGACAGCGAGGTCCCGAGCATGCTGCGACACGCTGTTCTTGTTGTTTGCCTGGAAGAGCCCTCCAATAACATCTGCGTTATACCCGTACGTCCATATTCGAGCCTGGGGAAGGTCGGGCACTAGGTACTCTTCTGGCCAGAAGATATCCGTTGGTATAGACGTGCTTGTTTGTCCCTGATTATTCTTCTCTTTCTTGCTCTTCTTTAGCCTAAAGAACGACTTGATGTTCTTGTGCTCGTTGATGCGCGCGTCGGTGTCCTCGTTGCGACCGGTGGTGGAAGTGGATCGCAGATGCGACCATGTCGCTCGTGGATGGCCTCTGAGGCCATGTACGAAGATAATGCTACCCACGGTCAGAACGCGCTATAGTTAAGAGGTAAAGAATAGGTGGAAGTCGTACTTCAGATCGCGTTGGTCCCCACCAGCGCGGTCGCCTGCGGAGAGTAGAGTGGTCCCTAACCGGTGGATCTCCGTCATGATCGCTGTCGAAAGAATATAGGGGCTCTATGCGACTGTAGCTTTGGCGCTTCAGTCAGCTGTGATACTTTTAGCCGTGGCAGAATTGGGTATCCGTTGGGCTGCGGGCAGGAACGCACTGGACTGTGCACTGGTTAAGCGAACCAATGAAATACTATCCTTCGAGGTTTTAGGGACGTCTCCCTGAAATTTAGTGATCTGCGCCCTGGACTTTAGCGATGTGGTCGCTAAATTACAGTGAGCTTCAGTTGCAGACTTTTGGTGTTCCTTGCTTAGTCAAGTACGTTCCTGCCCGCAGCCCAACGGATAGTGTGCTTCATCGCATACTGTAATATCACTAGCGCGGCCAATTATACGAGATCCTGGAAGCATGCTAAAGTCTCGCTAGAAAGCTTGGCGTTCTATGCACCCATATTCCTTTATCCGAATAAATTCGGCATACATTTTCTTATACTCCGTGTCTCAAAGCTCGGAGTCAGTATTCTTACTTGATAGAAATTTCGTAACATAGTCCCGAAATTCAAAAGCAAGCCGAAAATCGTGGCAAAGCAAGTGGTAATAGTTGAAATAGCTTTTGACGCCACCGACGGGAATACCAATAGCATAATCAAGACCGCAGTATTTTTTCGTTGCAAACCGAGTTCTTATAGAGAAACGACTCAAGAATAATAGTATATTAACTATAACTTTATATACTCACGAGAAAAAAACTTAAGACCTTTAAACTATAAATTCGTCTCGGAACGGTGGTGTCTCGCCTCGTAGGGAAGGACCTTACCGGGTCTAGATCTTATCACACCGCTGTCAACTTCAAGGGACGCTGCACTAGAGGAGATGGCACGGTTCGGGAATATATCCGCTCAGCTACCACAGGCAACGCTGGTGGCAGCTGAACTGATACCAATACGCCGTACCCACTCAAAATACCTCCGAGTTTCATTTCAGGGTATAAAGAAAACCCCGCGTAACACGTTTCGCAAGGATGATCCAAACATCCTTGGTTCCATCCGAACCCCACATCCACTTCAATATATCATCCTCGACGCCTAACCACCAAATTCCTACACAAAATCTCGAGCAATGTCTCTTGATAACAGGATCGTTCTGATCACTGGTGGTTGCGGCCAAGTAGGGTTTGCAATCGCCGAGTACCTACAAACCCGCCACCCAACCACCAAAATCCACATCCTAGACCTCTCTCTCCCTTCAACCCAATCGCAAAAAATTACATGCCACACAGGCAGCATTACCGATGTCTCAGCCATCTCGTCTCTTTTCAGTCTCATTAAGCCAGAAGTGGTATTCCACACAGCGGGACTCATCCCCTCAATTGCAATACGGTTGGGTCTGAATACCGAGAAAGATTTTAAGGAGGTGAATTTGGAGGGTACGAGGATTGTATTGGAGGAAGCTAAGAAAGTCGGTGTGAAGGCGTTTGTGTACACGAGTAGTGCGGATGTGGTGAAGGGGAATAGTTGGCAGGATTTGAAGGGCGTTGATGAGGATATGTCGATTCCTGAGGTGTTTGACAGTGCGTATGGGAAGTCAAAGGTAAATATTCTCATCTCTCTCTGTTAATTTCTGGGAGCCAATTATATCTGTGAGAAGTTTCTTGCAATGTTGGTGGACTTATAAATTCACTTCATGGTCTTTGTCGAATCGAAGGTCACGAGAAGTCACCACTCCTTGAGGCCCGGATCTGCTTGGAGCTCGATATCCAAGTCCCAAGCAGATATTGTATTTGCCGGAGTTTCAAATACTAATAACAATCCAGGCCCTAGCAGAAGCACTCGTCCTCTCCACATCCACACCCACCTTCCCCACCACCGCCCTCAGAACCCACGCCGTCTTCAGCGCAAAAGACACCAACCTCATCCCCCTCATGCTAGCCGCCCCCCGAAACCTACATCTCGGACCAGGAACTAACCTCTACGACTTCACTTACGCACCAAACCTAGCACAGGCTCACGTCCTCGCAGCCATCAACCTCCTTACCATCCCTCCCCCGACGAGCTCCGCTGCAGGCAAACCCTTCTTCGTCACAAACGCCGAGCCTTTACCGTTTCGAGTATTCTTGAAGATGTTATGGACGGAGTTTGATGGCAAGGAACCAGAAAAAGGGATCTCGGTACCGACGAAAGTGGCGGTTGTGATGGTCAAGTTATCGGAGAGGATTGCGGGGTGGACGGGTAAGAAGCCGGTTTTAACGGTTAAGGATTTGGGAGATAGTTTGGCGGAAAGGTGGTTTGATTGTAAGAGGGCGAAGGAGGTGTTAGGGTGGGAGCCGTTGGTGAGTATTAAAGATGGTTTGAAAGAAGCTGCGGAGGAGAGTAGGAGGGGAAAGGAGGGGAGGTGAGGTCCGGTAATGCTTAATGTTAAAACATTTCAACTATGCATCTAGACAATACGAGAAGAAGAAGAAGCTAGAAATAATAACGAAATCAATATAATGAAACTGAACTTTCGAATGCCAAACAAACACTCATCTCCGTCCAAGGGTCTAGATCACTTAATCCAGATCTTTCATCTTCCCAACACAAGAACTCCATCCATGCAACAATCCACAAAACCCGAAGACCGAAACCGGAAATACACAAAACAATTATTACCCACTCACCTCCCCAGCCTTCTCCTCAACCCTCCTCTCCCCCAGCCCTCCATAAATCCCAACCAGCATCTCATCAACTCTTAGTCACGTGACCCTCCCTCTCCCAACTCTCTACCTACCACAAGTAAGGTACCTACTCTGTTGCACATCGCACCCAACGTGCCATCCATTCCTTCTTTTCCCCCTCCCCAGCCCAGTCCACCATCTCCGCTTCCTTTTTCCCCCCATCAACCAATCAAACCCTCAAACCAGCACATCAGCAACGTGGTTGGGTCGGCAATCTCACTCCAGGCTTTTAGCCGCGATGGAACGCCACAGCTGAACACCGTGGGTAATTATGCTGACCTGGTTCGATATGATGTACTGCTTGTCTTAGATTAGCCTTACTCCATGTGACGTCTTTTTCTTGGTTTAAGATTGCGTGATTTTGTCTTGAAATAGAGGGGAGAGGGGTGTAGTGGTGCGGCTCAACCTTGCGATAGGAATGGAGCAGGTGAAAGAGGGATCATTTCCTGAGTGTTACACTGGGCACTGGCCTGTAATCTTCCCTAATGCTTAGCAGGTAGCAGCTGACGGAGCCGAGAGGGCTTGATTCCATAAGCCTCATCTAACAATTTACGAATCGAAAGTTGGAGTTGGAGAGCTGAGGTTAAGATAGGAATTTGATGGCGATCGCGGGAGATCGCGGCTTCTGGCTGTAGTTCTTGAGGAAGACGACACGGGATTTCTAGAACAATGCTACTTGTAATTGAGGTGTGAAAGGTTTTCGGTGATTGGCTTGATGGTTCGAGGAAGAGAGGAAGAGGGCAGCAGGGGGGTAATTTCCTGAGATTCCCTTACCTTCATTTCATCTGCTTTCTCATTTCTGCGAATCAAATTTTGGAATTCGAAATTTAAAAACGGTGGGAGAAGCTCATATTGATCTAAGATGAGATAAATGAACGGAAAGTGGTTGCGTTCAAAGGCGGGAGGAAGCGGGAGAGATCAGACGATCGCGGGAGATCGGCGGCTCGGCGGCTTGAAGGTGTTGGGGGCATGATCGATCGCCGAGTGGTGAAAGAGGATTTCCCAGGTGCCAGGACGTGGTAGGAAGGGACCCATGCTTTACTACGTACCTAAGTATTTGTGTGAGGATTTTCAGATATCCGTAAGTTCACTGCCATAGGCGAAGCTGGAAGAGGGTGAGGGTCCTCTATTTGTCCTGCGTAAGATCTGATATGAGCACACACGAAAGAGAAGCAACAGGCAAATAGAGATATAAATATACAAGAATCGAATTAGATTTCTAATATAATTATCATCGGTATCATGAAGTCCCGAAATTCTGTATACTTGAAGTAACCTCTCTCTCACATCTGATCCAACCAAGAATCGAAGATTCAAGAAATATAAGGTTTTGGTTTTGGTTTGTTTGTTTTATGTGTGTACTTCGTTCAAGGTCGAAGTCGAAGTTTCAAGTTCCAGCTGAAAAATGCAAAATCACGTAAAATCGATTCCCGCTCCCTTGGTGTTGAGAGCAAGGAAGATGTGTATCCCAACGCCGTATCCGTGAACCATCCTCCAGTTTGCCGTATAAAATCGGGTATAGACGCCGCAAAGTTTTATCCCATGTTCCGTTTCCGGTGGAGTTCGAGAATTTTCGAAACCACGATGCAAATTTCCCATTCCTCCCATATATAGATCCCAGAGCTATTCATTCATATGAACACGCCGTTCACTCTCACAGCAACCAACTCGCGACTAAAAATACTAATGCAAAGATCCCAGCGTTTGAGAGCGGTTGTGATATTTGGGCCCCAGAGGTTGCTGCTGCCAAGCTGGAATTGACGAAAGATGGCCCACAGTTGACGTTTACTTGCATTGCTGCAGAGACGTAATCGGATGCCAGAGCACTGCTCCGATCACTGGTCGCCGCTTCAAACACATTCATCGTCTCCTTCAGGCACGAGGTACATGTCGGTTGACTGCCGCCTACCAAACTGATATTTAGAGGCAGGAAGTAGATATAGGAGTCTGCAGAGTTGTTGTAATTCGTTATGGCATCTGCGAAGCAGTATGCTGCTGTCGATGGGTTCTTTAGGCAGGATGCTCGGTAGAGTGGTTGGTAGGCCATTAATCCAAGATATGCGTAGGTGATGAGTGGGTTTTCGGAGGCAAGGTCTTGCTTGCAGCCTGCATCAGTGGTGATATTCTTTGCGAAGTTTGCCATTCTTGCGCTGCATGTTGGGAAATCGACGCCGCAGGTGTAGTCGAGGGTTTGGGTTACACGGGTGACTGATTTCTCTACTTGGAAGAAGGAATTGGAGTTCTGTTAGGTGGCATGTTAGATATCGTTGAGCAGAGAGGCAATTGGAGATCATACTTGGAGGAGCAGAGAGAACGGTAGGCATGCTGTGAAGTTGGAACTCGTTAGCATGCTCGTCATGAACGATTGGCAGCTGGCGGTGATGTTGTTGCTGAACCCAATATCGAGGGGATTTGGCAATTGGCTGGTGGCCAGCGGCGTGGCCGCGGCTGTTATGCTCGAGGACGCCACTGTGGTCGTAGCCGTCGTCGACACGGTCAATGTTGAACTTATTGAGTTGGAAGCATGGTCGTTGCGACGGTGGAGATCGCCATGTATTGCTTGCAGGCGTTCTGGGGTCCAGGCTGGATCAACGAGAAGTGTTCCCAAATCGGCTAGCTCAGTTGCCGATCCAGATCCCCAAACTTCCGAACCGTCGTCCTGGGCCTCGACCATTTGCTCTTCGATATACACTGTTGCCGAAGAAAATGAGAGACAGCATGTTAGGAATATCAAGAGCAGAAGGTGGGTGGTTTGTATTGGGCGATGACGGAGCCAAGGCATGTGTTCGTTTCTCCGACGAGGCGTGGATTTATGGTGCGACGACTGGTGTATGGAAGACGAGCACACACAGACATCGAGGTGCGTCCTGCCCTCCATGGTTGCGTCCGAAGTAGAGATAATGGTCTCGGGCTCTTGAGGTTCCTTTATGGTGGTTCCAGCATCACTCAATCTGTGAATTGACAACCAGATGTTGTCCTTGGAAAATCTCGAGCCTTGGGAAGCGGAAGCAGGCAGGTACAGAAAAGGAAGCTCTGGAAGCCGTGAGAATGGTCCAATGTTATTCGATTTCTTGGTGGCTGAATACTCCTGCACGGTATCGGGATGAGTTGGAGTTCGAGTTCCTGGTCAGCCCTGTTTGGTTCTTTCGTAACGGAACTCAGAAGATGTCACTGGCAAGTGCTTCCAGGAGGACGGTGGATTGCGGGTTGAGGATCCAAACACAGGTAAACGAGTGACTGTAGTTGGTACCTGTAGGTGTTTGGAAGTGTTCTGTGATCCGAACGTGGTCGATTCTCCTCAGTTGAGTATATAGGAAGGAAGGATACAGGCAGAATGCACCTTTGCACCTCACTTGCACGCTTTTGATGGGACGAGGCCTGGGGGACACCACCCTTTTGCTTGTGGCACCCTGCCAAATATTGGACAAGGCCTGCTTCCCGAACTGCAGACTGCAAGCTGCGGGTGGGGAAGGTGGAGGGATTAGGGCCAATGGACAACGCCCTGGGCGTCGGCCATGCAGCCCGAATATTGAAATATTGAACGCCCCCAGCGCCTCAACAGGGAAGATGATAACAGCCGGAGCGGAGGAGGCCGTGGCAGACCCACCAGCAGCCAACACCAGCAGGCCTGAGCAAGGTTTCCCTTAAGCATAATGCTCCTTCCTGGCTGCCGGACTGAGCAGATTAATGGCCTCAGCAGACCAGACGACTGTCGGGTTCCCCTGAGAAGGGCTCAGAGTTGCTGCACCCTGATGAGCAATCTTCAATCGCCTTTCTGGGTCTTTCTTGGGCTTCGATATTGCGGCGGCTCTTTCGACCACCAGGCCTTCCGACGACGCCTGTCCGCCAAGCACCCAATAAGCACCCTCATCGGGCTGCGGTCTGGACTCGACAGAGTCTGTTCCTGGCCCGTCACCGATCGAGAGACCATCGACAGACCGCGCTGACGCCGTTCCTGGCCGAGCGGCTCAGCGCTTCTCCACTCGCCGTTCTAGAGCGGCTGCTAGGTGCCACGCAACTTCTCCCTAGCTCTTGCATCCATGGCAGACTTTTGCTACGGAAGGGGGTGGACAAAAGTCATGAACACCCCCCTGGTTCTGCCACCGCTAGAAGAGGAAATTTATGGGGCAAAAGCCAACATCTATTACTTTGATTGGCTCAAATACCTCACCGCCTTGCCGCTAGTGTTCATGACTTTCGTCAACCCCCTTCCGTACAGTAAGTCGACTTGCAGGATCCTTGTAAGTCGACTAGCACCACCAAAATTGACCCACACTAAACTAGATTCAGCCTGCCTTCTCAGAATTGTATTTTTTCTATCATATCTCAATAACCCTAACCATAATTAACCCTAACACCTAACCACTAACCCTAAGCCGCGCTGCGCGCTTGGCCCTAATTTTTGTGAGAAAATTCGGGTGCGAATTGAAGTGTGGGAGTGTTTTGTGGTGCGCTTGGCCCCCAAAAGATTACCGAATCGGGCTAGTGTAAGTCGACTTAGCAAAAGTCCCATGGGACGGACGAACCTTCCCCATTCCACTACCGCTGCTACAAATGAAATGAACACAAGCCCAGCAAGCGGCGGCAGCCTTACCACTTGCGGCCCTAGGACGAGGATATATTTGGCAGGGTTAAACGCCACTAGAGCGCTAAATTCTACGCGACCGCTTCGGTTGGCTGGGACTGGGCCTGCAGTCGGAGAGAGAAATTGAGCTGATGATGTCTTCATGGAATTGCACTTGCACGTGAATCTTAAGATCTTTACCAAGTTCCAAGCATCAATAGTGAAATGTTAGTTGAGGAATCAACTTCAAACGGTTGATGAGTAAAAGCCACGGTTTCTTTACACTACTCGCGTCCACGACTGTGCAGCCCGATATTGATAACAACTCCCCCTATTCATCTGCACAAATCCCTATACAAACCCGCGATCAATCCCTTCAGGCTTCCATACATCGCTGCATAAAAACATCCTTGGCGATACCTATGCAGCGCAATATGGCAATTGTCCATGCTCAGCTGCATTATCAACCCCGATTGCACGATCTCCTTTTACCCCTAACCCCAACCTTAAAACCCTCCCCCTATTCCGTACCTGCACCAATTGCCCCCCCCCCCCCCCCCCCCCCCCACCCCCCCCCCCCCCCCCCCCCTCACACGCAATTCTTTGTACCACCTCTGGTCGTTTACACACCCACTCCAACTTCCTGATTCCCTCACTGCGACCACGATTCTTGATTTTGTAGATTACCTTAATAAGTAGGAGGGCATCTGCCTTCTCGGCTTTACACTATATCACCCCGAGAACAGCGCTCCACTTCAACCTCCACTTCCAACTCTCGCTGTACGAAATACGCCCTCGAGGGCTGCTGCAGCTCTTGAATGACTCTCTGCCCCAGGGCAATGCAACGACGGCACTGAAGAGTCAAGTCGGTGGGGCGCCACCCTACGCGCAGGAACGCCACCAATATTCGCATTTGCAATGCGGAAAAGCCACTCAGCGTCTGACTGACATCCGTGCCGCCTGCGGACCCGAACCCTTCCCGATCTCGATTCCCGATTCGGTAGCTAGGGTTCTTACTAGTTGTAGGGCGTTAGGGGCCGTTGAACTTACAGGACAGTGCTTACGTGTGAAGGTTTTTGATAAGTCGTTTTATTTTTATTTTGCGAAGCCTTTAAGTCTTTCGTTGAGATGTAAGCAGTTTCTTTAAGGGGAGAAGAATACGTGGTTAAGGGAAGTAATTTTAAAAGGGCTCGCGAGCGAGATTGAATTGGTAGGTGAGAGGAGAGGGGATATGCCGTCGTGAGCACAAGAGTACAGAGGTTACACGAAATATTTACCATTCCCGAGTTTGTGGCCAGGTGCGACTGGAGATTAAGGTTAGTTTGTGTTGCTTGTTATTTTATTGTACAAGTATATGAATGTCAACGTTGGAATACTCGTGGGACTTGAAGATAAGATGGAGATTTGGTTGTTGGTTCAGTGGGATTTGCGGGATCACGTGAAGTCTCTCGTTTTCCATATCCATTTGCGAAGTACAAGTCTAGCAGCCTTCCATTCGAGGTAAGATATTTAGCTAGATATATGTTTGCACAAATCCTGACAGTACATGAATTTGTGTCGTTATATAGCTTCCGAGACTGATGGTGGTGATCAATAGGATCACGTGCCAACTCCTGAAGCAGGAACGAAGCGAGGTGTAAGTATCCTCGAGTTTCACCATGTTATTCATCTCTATAACTTGCCATTTTCACTTGTAACTTTTATTATAGTCTAGCTTCTTGCAGATTGAGTACCGCAGTACACAAATTAACTGATGTATTGGGCGGCTGGTGAACATTCCCACTTCCCTCAGCCGCAAAACAGACCCCGCACTTCTTCTACTCAGCCCCTTCCCCCATCCTTAGCATCCGCAAAGCCCTTGATAAACCAACAACGGGCATGGGTTTTTTCTATAGCAATTGCACTATCCCGCCTGAGGGCACAGCTGCCGTCGCATCTCCAAGCATCCGAGGCACCCTCGAGATTATCTGGGGTTGCTTTAGTTTGCTACTTCTCAGCACTTGGTCTATTCTCTATCTCAATGTTCCACCTAATTCCACGCCCATCACAGACACTCAGAAATATTGGCGCAAGTCTCAGCGACTATTTTCGAAATTGAAGTGGATGGCGTTGAACATTCTTGCGCCAGAGTGGCCTCTTGCAAAGGCTTGGAGCGACCACTGTTCAGTTTCATCCTTCGTCAGACAATTTGACAAGCTCCGAAAGGACTGTGGGGAAGATGGTGTGCCGTGGACTCGCGCTCATGTCTACCTGGCAAATATGGGCGGCTTTGGTATTAAATTTGAAAACATCAGAGTGCAGACCCCTGTGGAAGACGTGCCATTTGTGGATATTGCTCATGGGCATACAGCACTCCATGAGCAGACGATCATTGAACAAGATAGCCCTCAGTCCAACGCACGGTCAACCACAAACGATATTCCAGAAGACCAATCTCAGTCTGGAGCACAACAAAACAATATCATTCAATCTTCCCCCGGAAATATCCCGGATCAGCGACAAGGTAACCACAACTTAGCAGCAGAGATTGCTCTTACCTCTACTCCGAAATCAGTTTCTCGGGCCAACAATGCCCCACATCCAGAGAACCGTTCATCAGAACAAACAGAAGGCCAAATCGAGAAGCAAAAGAGTTCAATACGCCGCCTTCCCGAAACTCCCCGAGTAGCAGCGGTCCACTCTGACATACAAGGTTGGGTAAAACAGGGTAGATTTGCAGGAAAAGACACGGAGAAAGTCATAGGCAAGGCATCGAAAAGGGTGGGACAGATCCCCTGGAATCTGGACACTTCAAACACCAAAGCAATTCAAGCAGCAGTCCTGAACGTGACTCTAGATCAATTCAGCACTATAGCAGAGAGGCACAGGTTTCTCGTTGGAAGGGCCGTTTGGTTCGACAATCTTCACGCTCTCCAGGGTGATCACTGGGTCCTCGATGCCCATCAACTATTGCTTGTACGCGAGATGGGCATCATCGACCAGTTACCAGCCTTGACAGAAGACGATCTCGAAGGTAAAAATCGAGCAGATACGCTCCTGAACCTGCTAGCTCTTGGCCAAATCGTATGGTTCGTCATCCAGCTCATTGAGCGACTTTACTATCACCGGACAACACAGCTCGAAATCGTCACATTCGCCTTTTCCATCTGCGCGGCAATCATCTTCGTCCTCGTCTGGAACAAGCCAAAGGATGTCCAGACGACCATCTTTATAAACGCCGCTCGCTATCCAACACCGCAAGAGCTTATACGTATCGCAGTAGCTGGTCCATTCGTCTTTGCACGCAAGCGCGGCAAGCGCGGCAGCATCTGGATCCCTAACAATGCAATCCATTGGGAGTCCGCTTCCGACGGAGCCAAAGATGGGCCCATGAAGCAATTCAATCTCGGCTCTGCGTTTGCACTCATTGTATTTGGCGCCGTCCACTGCCTTGCCTGGAACTTCACTTTCCCAACACTGGTAGAGAAGCGGATGTGGCAGGCTTCATCAGTGTTATCTGCCGCCTTGGTACCTCTCACTATTCTCCTTCTCGTCATCTACTGGCGTTTCGCGGAAACCAAAGATGGACGCTCTCTGAAGGCGAAGCGGGGCTCGGGTGTGATTTTTCTTCTCTTGGCTGCGGTATTCGTGTTTGCACGTCTCTTTATTATCATGGAGGCATTTAGGTCATTGGCTTACTTGCCTTCTGGAGCGTTTCTTACTACTTGGACAAATGCTTGGCCGCATGTTGGTTGAGCTACATAGAGCGCCATGTGAGATGGGACGTGGATGAACTCCATAGGAGAGATGACCCTTAATCCCTGTAACATCCCTGTATCAGCTATCCCAAAGCGTCAAGTATTTTCAAGAAGGAAGGTAGGGGTCCAATTTTGCATTAACTCTTCTTTAGATAGGGGATAGCTATAGCTATAGTAATGAAATAGCAAAGCAAAAGCTATAGCTGTACTAGTACTTGCCCCCTATCCCCCATTATTAAGGGGCACGATTTCTTGACATTTTTGCTAAGACCTGCACTTTCTTATATACCATCTCGCGACCCTTCCCGTCCCCGGGTCACTGTGTATAAGAAGTACGGCCATTACTGCCTGGTCTCGTGTACCTATCCCTGCTCACTTTTATAAATAGTTTCATTTTTATATTTTTCCCATTATATTTTAGTATTCGTTTCCCGTGTAATATTCACTGATATTATAGACGGATATTACAGGATAATACTATAGTCTATTACTCTTTATAATATCGTGATTTAATGAATAGACAGCCTAAAATTAATCTGATTATAAGTACTTTTCCGATTATTATAGATACTTGTCTTTATAATATTATTTATACTAATTAAACCGCGAAGTATATTATTTATAATATCTCTTCTATTATTATAGATATCTATTCCCATAATATTACTTATAGTATTTAATAGTAGAGTGAATTTTTTATAATATCTCTTTTATTATTATAAGTATTTATTCTTATAGTTTTATCTATAATATAAAGTTTATATTATTCCAAACCTGAATTGAATAATATATTATATATAATATTCAAGTTATAGAATAAGGTTCTTATATTTATATAAATATTTTAAAAATATTTATATAAAGTTTTAAATCTATTTTATATTTAAAAAATATATATATTTAATATATTAAGAAATTCAAATTAAATAATCGAATTACTTAATAGAGAGTTCAAAATAATAAATTATAGAGATTATAATATAAGGAGAGTATAATTATAATATAAACTTTAATATATAAAAATCTATAAAAATAAAAATATATTAGAAATTCCTATTTTCTCTTATAAAATCCCAATATAAAGTCTTCAGATATATCTCTTTATTAAGATTACAAAGAGTTTTATATTTAGTAAATATATCCTATTATACTTTAATAATCGAGTTTAAGAATTACTAGTCTAATAATATATTTTCTCGGAAATATTAAATTATAATAAAAAGAGTACTTAATTAATCTTGAAAGAAAATATTAAAAGGATTCTATCGGATATTTATTATATTTAGAAATTTATATTAAGAATCCTAATCGAGTCTTGTAATTATATAACTAGTTAGATTTTCAAGAAATATAATAATAGATTCCCAAAAATCTGGAATTCTTTTCTCTATTTAATTAATATCTATTATTATATATATATATTTTAATATATAAGATTTAAAGTTATAAATTCCAATATTGAGATATTTCTGTCCTTTATACTTATATTAAATAATCTTGAAACTTGAATATCTGAGAATAGATAAGAATATACTTAATCTAATATCTATTATATTAAACGGGATTTATTAAACTATTCTATTTTCAAGATCTCGAATTTGATCTTTAAAATTATTAATAGATCTCAGATACTAATACCCTATATATAATTGCCTTATTTTCCAGTTATATTTAATATAATTCGTTTTCATTTATCGAGTATATACTCACAATTAAATATACTATTAATAGATTAAAAGTAATCTTTGAGATTTATAAAGGATAAAGAAATTCTATTTATAAAAAGTTATATCAGGAAATAATATTAACGAGTATTATACTTTAATTATTAATAAGAATAATTATTAATAAAAACAATCCAGTATAGAAGATATTAATTATATCCGTAATATTATCTAATCGAATATATAATAGAGTATTTATCTATTCTGAAATTAGTCTTGACTTTTTATTAAAATAGAATAGGTAATTTACTAAAATATTATATAGACTTTTAATAATTCCAATATAATTAATCCCTTAAAATCTATATCCTTTATAATCTATTAGATATTTTATAAATTTTCTAGACCCTTTTCTATTAATTCTATTCAGATCTTGAATATAAATATTAAATTCAGAGTCCTTTTATATTATTCTCTCGAAAAATTATAAAATAAAACTTTCTGAAATAAGAATATAAAATATAATTAATTATAATCTTAAGGTTTAAAGATTAATAATAAACTGAAATAAATATTAATTAATATTCTATTATTAATAAATAATATCTTTTACTAGTCTATTAATATTCTTATAAGTAATCTAGAGGATTAAGATTATAATAGATTCGAGAAACTTATAAATAAAATTAAAAATAATAAATATATAAAATATATCTTTTTAGGTTTTCTTTAATAGACTAGAAAATAGAAAGGTTATTAGTTATATTTAATACTTATATAAAAGGATATAATTATTTATATAATAAATACTTTCTAATTAAATATTAAAAATTATTAAAATATTAAGGATATTATACCTGAAATCGAATTCACATTTATCTAATAACCGCTTCTATTAAATCACTTTCAAATTAGATACTTTACTAGACCGAAATTAAAAGTAATATTCTTATACTTAATAGTAATAGAAAATTATTCTTAATAAAACTATTTTCTTAATTTGTAATAGATAAAGAATTTAAAATAAATAAAATATAAAATAATATTTATAATCGATTAAAGATATATTTGAAGTAATAGTAATAAATTTATAAATAATATTATTTTCTTTAAAACAAAAAGTCTCTTATATTTATAATATATTTTAATATAAAAGATAATAGTCTTTAAATTATAGAGACTGGACTCTTATAATATTAAGTCTATAATATTCTATATTATACTTTAATATATAAGACTATTATTTCCAAATTATAAAGATTAAATCCCTATAATATCGAGTTTATAATATCCTATATTATATTCTAATATATAAGACTATTATATTCAAATATATAAAGTTATTACTTCTAATATATAAAATTATTATCTTTAAATTATAGAAAATAAACCCTTATAATATCGAGTTTATAATATTCTATATTATACTCTAATATATAAGACTATTATATTCAAATATATAAAACTATTACTTTTAAACTTATAAGAATTAAACCCTTATAATTTCGAATTTATAATAATTAATCTTTATAGTTTTTATTCCTTTCTATTAATTTATATCTTTCCGATAATTATAATTTCCTAATCTATAATTTTATATTATAATTATTTTTATATTTCAATTTTTCACTTTTAAAAAACCTTTATTATTATAAATCTAAATAAATACTAGATTTTAATATATAAGAGTTATTAAATATTCTAATTTATACTTTTTATATTATATTTATTATTCTAAGATTCTTATATATAATTATTTCTAATTACTAATCTTTATTATAGAATACTTCTATTAAATATTATAGTAATTAAGAGTATATACTGGGATTCTATAATCACGAATAATTTCTTTTATTTTATTATTTACTAATAAGATAAATAAAATCCCAAATAATATTTATTTTAAATAATAAAGAATAATACTTTTTAATTATATAAATAAAAAAATTCTTATTTATTCCAATTACTAATTCTAGTTTTATTTTGACTTTAATATTTTATTAATTAAGAATTTTATTCTTATTATAATTTAATATTATAAATATATATATTATTTATATATTATTTTATTCTTTAGATATTCTTTTTTTATATTCCTTATAATTAATTATTTATACTAGATTCTATTATATTTCCGAAATTAAGAATTAATTAAAATTATTAGATTTATAAAATAAAAAGGATTTATTAATATTTATTTATTAAATACTTTATTTTTTATTTTTATATTAATTTCTTTCTAATTAATTATATTCTTATATTAATATAAAAGTCATTTCTATTCTTAAATATAATTACTAATAAGAATTAAGTTTTTATTAATATTAAATCCAAATAATATTTAATTTATAATTATACTAATTTAAAATAGAATAGTTTTTTTATTTCTTATAATTTCAGGATTAAAATCCTATATAATTTATAGAATTTCAAGGATATCTCAAGTGTAAAAGTTTAAAATAATAGTTTTATAAAATAAATAATATTTAATATAATAAGAAAAATATTATATTAATTAAATAGATAAAGTTTAATTTATATTTTATTATTAGATTTTTATTTCTTATATTCTAAAAGTATTTCTAATCTATAATCTTTTTATAATTATAATATAATTACAAATATAAATATTTATATTTAAAAGGAAAATAGAATATAATATTTATATAATAATTAATATATATATAAATCTTAATATATTAAATATATATAAAATAAGAATTCTTAATCTTAAATCTTTAAAATTTTCCCTTATCTTATTATTCTTATAATTAATATCCCTTTACTTATTCGATTATTTTTAATAAATATCCTTAACTATTCTCTTTTTTTTTCTATTATTCTTATATTCTTATTTTATTATTTACTATTCTCTCGAGATAAATCCTTCTTTTAAATCTTCTTTATAAAATAGTAATTTGGTTTTTAATAATAGTTTATATTAATTATATAAAGTTTATTATAAACTCTATTTTAATATATATTATCTATTCCTTTATAGAAAGTAATATTAGTAAATAGAAAAAGAATAATTATTAGTTCAGGATTTCATTTTATAGAAATAAGTTATATATAAATAAGATTTATATTATTTCCGGTTTCGCTTATCTTCCAGAATATAATAATTATCTGGAAGAATCTAATATAAGTATATTTCTCAAAAATTATATTATTATTAATTTAATATTTAATTCACTTATATATATACTATTAAGTATTTGGAAATAGATATATTTCTAGTATATTATTTCTGTATTATTAATATAAGTGAATTTATTAATATATCTATAATTAATTAAAGTAAAAAGAAAGAAAGTTATAAATTTTAATTTAAAATAATAGAATATTATTCTAATCTGATTTCTAATCCAAATTAAAAGAAAGATATTAAAGTTAAAATAATATAAATAAATATTTAAATAATCTTTATTCTTATAAAATATCCTTTTATTAAAACTATTTTGGATAATTTATAAATTAAAATTAATAATAAATTCTTTATTAAAGAGAAATATACTTTTATATATATTCCAAGTGAAAATGATTTATATATTAAATTAATTTATATTTAATATAATTTGACTAATAAGAATTCTATTAATATTCAAATAATTTTATTTATTACTAATAGTAATCGAAAGTTTATTTTAATAAAAAAAGTATTAAAAGTATTAATAACTAGTAATTCCAATATATTAATAATATCTTAAAATAATTATTTCTAGTTTCAAACTAGTCTATTAATTATTATTACTTTCTTAATTTCTATATCTATTTTCTTTATATAATAAATACTATCTCCTTTATAATTTGGTTTATTATTATAGTATTATTAAATCTAATTACTTTAATCTTCTATTCTTTAATACTTTTCCAATTAATAATCTATTCTCTAATAAATATAATTCTAATCTTCTAATATATTAATTCTTACTATTTTATATATCGGGACTTTAATTCAAATCTCTAATATACTAATTCTTATAATCTTATATATTAGAATTTTAGTTTAAATCCCTAATATATCTATTTCTATTATTCTATATATTAAAGTCTTAGAGTATATAATCTCGATAAGTGAATAGTCCAGAATAATAATTCCAATTCTAATTACTTTTCCTTTATATTAATTTAATAATTTTATTATTCTTAATAATATCTTATCTTTTTAGATTAAAGAAATTATAATATCTTCTTCTAAATTTATAAAGAAAAAATATAAAGGTTAAACTAGTCCAGGAATTGAAAAAGTGATTTCTAGATTAAAGAGAAATTATAAATTTATTAAAAAAATTATTATTTTTAAATTCTTTAATATATATAATACTAAAAGAAAAGGGAATAGAATAAAGATCTCTAAAAATAATAATAATAATAAGAATTATCTTTAATATAAATTTCTCTTTCTTGAATTAATTTATTTTATATAATAATTAATTTCTATTTATATTTTCTTTAGATTTGGACTTTATAAATTTGTATTTTATTATTTGAATATTAGTAAAAGATTATTCTAAAGATATATAATATAGAATAGAATTGGATTTTATTTAATCCTTTTCTTATTTATATCTATTACTTTTCCTTAAAATTCTAATTAGTATATTTATTAATTTATATAATTCTCTCTTTTTAAATACTATTCATTTTTGTAAACTAGAATAAATATAATTATTATATTTGAATTATTTTACTATTCCGATATTTGTATTATTTATAGAATTAATTCTATAAGTATTATTTTATAAATATTATTTCTTATAAATTAATATTATAAATAATATTACTTATAGTATTAATTATAATTTCGATATTATAAATAAATACACTTGGATTTTCTTTAATAAAATATTATACTCTAAAGATAATATACTTTAGTTTAATTAATTTTATAATTATAATATTATTATCTTCGAATAATAAAATCGCTTAAAACTTATTCGATAATCTCTATTATTTCTCGAAATTAATAATCCGATATTATTTATTATTTAAATAATTAATTAAAGACTAAATAATCACATTAATAATTAATCTATTATTATTTAATATAATATTCAAGGAATTATTATTAAAATAAATACTTTAATTATAATTTAAACTCTTTATAATTATTCCGATATTAATTCAAATAGTAATAATAATTCCGATTTCCTTATTAGATATATTCGTTTTTAAGTATAATATAATTATTCTAATCAAAGAGATATAAATATATAAATATTAATAAAGAGATAATTAGTCTTTATAAAAAAGTTATAATAATTCCAGGAAAGATAAAATCGAGAATTTTCTAATAAGTCTTATTTTAAATATAATATACTTCTCTTATTATAATATTGAAAATACTAAAATATTATTAAAGGATATTAGTATAATATTATTTATATTTTTGGAATTCCTATTAGAAGTTTATTTATTATTCTCTATAAATTTTATATTAAATATTCTCGAAATCCAATTAATATTAGTTTATAACTAGAATATATTCGGATTTTAGAGTTATATTTAATAAAGTTTCTCTTCTCTTTTTAATTAGATAGTAATCTGGAATATATCTCTGAATATAATTTCAGGATTATACTCCTCAATTACTATATACTTAATAGAAGGATTATTATAAGAATTCAGAATCCTTGTATTATTACTTTATATTCCAGAGTCTTGGAAACCTGATTTGAGACTTTAAGATATAATTACTATAATCGAGATCACGATTTGATAAAATTGAAAGAGTACCGGAACTGGTTCTTATAAAATAATACTGTCTTTTAATATAATAATATTCGTATTAATATATAGATACCGGATTCGTTATCTCTCTTATAATTAATTCAGGATTACTAAAATAAGTATTAATCCTATAATAGACTAGATTTTGTAATAGACCCGATAAGATACGATTTTCAGACTCGTGATAAGGATTTCAGATTTGATTATATTATTATAGACTATATTCGAGAGTCTTATAGAACCGGTAACTTGTCCGAGATCTTCTATTCCGATCTAAAGATTAAGATTATATAATTCTCTTATTTATATTCGTGAGAGAGAGAGTAATAGATTAAATAATTAATTAGTAATAGTGAATATTATAAGTGAATATTATACTAGAATATAAAGATAAAATTAAATTCTATTAATCCCGTTTTTTAATAAGACTATTACTATCTTGAATAAGTATATTAAAAGATAGAAATTTAAAGGATTTAATAAAATAATATTTATATAATTAATAATATAATATATTAAACTATTAATAAATATTTATTCTAATATTAATTACTTTAATAAAATCAATATAGAACTTATAATATTATTAATAAAATAATTATATAAACTATTCCAGGATTTATTCGAATTAAAATAAAATATTATTATAAAAAGGAAATTATAATTAATATAATAATTTAAGTATATAACTTATTAATATTATTTATTATAATTACTTTTAATAAAAAGTGAATTTATTACATTTACTAATTCCCTATTCTCGAGTGTTTCTCGATATTATAAATAATATTATAAATATAAATACAAATATTATAAATATAAATTATTTATAATATTATTTATAATATTATTTATAACTTTTCTATATTCTAATAAACCTTTATATATAGAACTTTAATATATAATTATTTAATTAATAATAACTATTATAAATAATAAGAATTCCGAGACTATTTACTTATTATCAAATACTCTATACCTTTTAATTATTTCTAAAAAGGTATTTGATTCTATTATAAATAAATATATTATTTTAAAAAGAAATTCTAGTAAATACTTATTATATAATTTAATATCTTAAAGAAGATAATTATAAAATATAAATTTTAATTATAGAATATAATATATTCTTATATAATACTTTAGATTATAAAAATAATCGAGTAAATAATCTCGGAGAATTTTATTCAAATAGATTTATTAAATAAAGAATTAAAGTCCGAATTCTATTATTTAATAAAAAAGTATTAAATTCATAAATATAAATTATATATTTATAAAAGATTTAATATTAGACTAAATAGTAAATATAAAAAGTTTTTTTTATAAAATATATCTAATCGAATATATTATTAATAAAGTAATAAAAAGTATATATATAAAAGAATTATATAAGATATTTATATAATATTTTATAATATTAAATTATTTCTATTATAGAAAGATTATATTAATATTTAGTATATTATAAATATTTATTTTATAGTTTATATAATCAAATATATTATTAAATTAGAATTCAATTTCCTATTCGAAATTACTTTTAATAATACTAGAATAGTATTCTATATTCTAGTTTATTATATAAATTTAATAGAATAGATAATAATATATTTTAGATTAAATATATTATATTATATAATATTATTAATATTTTTATTAATAATAAGATCGGGTATAAGAAATTTAATAATATAACCCGTTTACTAAATCGAGTAAGACTTAAATAATCTTTATTTTTCAAATATATTAGAAAAGTATTTTATGAGACTAGAATATTATAAGGATTTGATTTATTTCAAATATTTCCAATTTTATAATATAAGAAAAAAGAGAATTATTAATTATATAAGTTCACAAATAGATATTCAGAATCCGATAGATTACTGGATTTATTAAAGAGAAAAGCCAAAGTTGATTTGAATTCTATATTATTAATTATATAATAATAAGAGTTTCTTCTTCTATTATTTATTTAATAATAATCCCTGATAATCTGATTATAAGATTTGTAATAATTATAAGACCTATCGAGAATATTTATTTATATTAGATTTAAATCTTTTTCGGGATTTTCTAGTAAATTATAATAAATAAGAAATTATAAAATAACTTATAATCGGAAATGAATATCTTGAGATAATATAAAGAATTATAAAGATAATACTAGTTAATCTCCAAATATTTATTTCTTAATAATTAAAATAATTGAATATAATACGAGTTTCTAGTCTATTAAATATAATAATAATAATATTATAAAAGGAATAATATATTATCTATATTATATTAATATAAAATATTTTAGTATTCCCGAATAAGAATAAATACTTCTTTATTACTAGACTAGAAAATATAAATAAATCTTATCTATTTAAGACTTTTTAATATTAATATAATATTTTAAGGAATTTATATATTATTATAATATTTATAGAAATTATTATCCGGAATATTAGAAAAGAAACTATTTATTCTATATTAGTAATTTTTTCGGAAATTGATTAATATTATATAATTATTTTCTCTTTTAATAAAATAAAACTCGAAAGATAATAATAGACTAAAGTCTTGATTATTAATAAAATCTTAATAGTTAATATAGAATTAATAGATTATTTTTTAATAATTATAATAAAAATTAAGAATAATCTATAACTATTCGAAGGGATTAATATTAGAACTCTAGAAGATCTTTTATAATTATTATTAATTAATAATTAAAAGGTCTAGAAAATTATAATCTAGTCTCTATTCTATTTAATCTTCTTAAGAGAATCCTAATAATAAAGTGATTAATAATTCTTTAATATATTTAATAAAATCTATTTTAGTATTATAAACGAAAAAGTTAAACTCTTTTTAATCCAATATTAATAAAGTTATAATCTAATAGTAAATATATAGAAAATAATATATTTATATTTTTTAAAAAATAAAATAAAGGAATTTAATAATCTTTATCTCAAAGGACTTTTAAGTGATTCACGTGATAATATCTATTATATAAAAGATTATAAAAATGATAAATATTTAATTAATCTCTTTTATTTATAAGTCTTTTATAAAAGTATAAATTTTTCTTTAATAATTATTTATAAAATTAATATAAAAGTTATATTTTTAATAAATAATATATTTAAATTAAAAGGAATTATAAACGGATTATTCGAGATAATTATAGATTTTTTAGAGAATAGAAATATTAAGATTATATTTCTAATAGAAAAAGGAATTTAAATAAATATAATTTATATAAATTAAAGAATATTATTTATTTTTATTATATTTCCTTTAAGTATTATAATATTAAAATTATAAATATTTCTTTTCTTATAATATTAAATTAATTATATATTACTATTAGATTCTTGAATTATATTATATAATATTTTTATTTATATATAATAGAATTAAATATTAATAATATTAATTTCTTTTCTTATATATATTTACTTTTATAATTCACAAGATTTAAGGATTATTTCTTTTATTAATAATAATTACTTTAGATAATATAATATTTATAAAGGATTAAACTTATATAAGATTAAATAAAATAATAAAATTTAAAGAATTCTTTTTTACGAAATTAGACTTTATTATTATTAGAATAAATCTAGAGACTATTATAAAGTATTATAGACTTGAGATTATAATAATAAATATTAGAATTTGAATAAGAGAATATAATTCTAATTAAAAATAAAAAAAACCGAGATAAAGTAAATATAATAAATAATATTAAACTTTAATAAAAATATATTATATTTATACTTTAATAAATTATAAAGTTTTAATTTTAATATATATATTTACTTTAAAATAATTAATAATAAAAATTAAAAGATTATAATCTCGAGATTATATAATAAACTTTAATTTAATTTATATTAAGATTTTATACTTTTATATTATATAATAGTAATCTATTAATTATATTATAAATAATATATAATAAATATATAAAATAAGAGAAGAATAAGTCACTAATAATATTATTTACTTTTTAAAATACTTATATATTTATTAAAATAAATAATATTTATAATTAATTATTTGAATTAATTCTATTATTATAATTATTATTCCTGGATTTAAATAATCTAATTATACTAAATTCTAATTTATATAATCAGGTTCTATATATCCTTTATAATCTTATAAATATTAATTTAATATTTTATTAAAATATAAAAGGCTTTTTTTCTTTTATTATTATAAATTACTTTCTATTTTAAAATCTCAATAATTTATTATTATTAAAATCCTTCTTTTCTCTTTTTTAATAGTTTTCTTTATTTATTTATTTATACTAGTTTTATAATTTATATTATCTAAAAGCTTATTATAGAAATCATTTCCTTAAAGTATATATTTTAGATTTAAAAAAAAGGTGAATTTTATACTATTAATATAATATTATAAGGACTCACTTTCTTATAATATTAGACTCCGGATATTCACTTTTTTATAATATTATATTATAGAAATTAATCTTATAAATACTTATTTCTTTATAATATTATATTATAAACTCAAAAGGCAAATAGATTCTGATTTTACTTTTATAATTTAATTTATATTATTTAATATTAAATAAATTCTAATTATATCTAAATGAATTAAAATCCACAAATATTCAATTAATTAAAATTAATATAATAATCTATTATTAAATCTTTTAATAATAATAAATATATATAAAATACTCTTATTCTAGTATTTTATTCCCATTAATTATAAATCCCTTTATAAGTTTAAAACTCTCTATATTATATTATAATTTATAAATATATAAAACTAAAATTAGTAATTAGTTTTATATATTTAAAAGCACTTTATTATAATATTATTAAATCTTCAAGACCTTATTTATAATTACTCTATTCTCTATATTAATTTTAGATTTAATAATTATATTAATTATAGTTATTAGATTATTTCAGAATAATTGAATTAGTTTAATCCGGAATTAAATTAATAGGAATATTAATTAATTATTTTAATATATATTCGTATTGTCTCGACAGTCGACTATTAATAAGAAAATAGTAAATATATATATTATTTTAAAGAGATAATAGTTTTTATAAATACTCTTTCTAATAGGACTTATATTAAAGAGATATATATAAATTATTAATTATAATTAGAAAATTAAATAAGAAAATCTTATATAATATAATTAGATAATCTTATTCCCTATCTTTTAGTAAACTGAAATTAAATATTAATTCTATTAATTATAAATCCAATTTCTCCTTTAACTTCTCGATATTTAATCTATTAATAATCCCCTCTATCTTATTCAAATTGAGATTCTTAAATTCTATTTCAGTCTTTACTAAATCTATTCCGAATAAATTTACTTTTAATACTAGACTCTTTATAGTAAGGAAATAGTCTATTATAGTAAATAGGAGTAAATCTATAGATTTCTCTATTTATTAAGGATATTAGAATAAACTACTTTAAGTTATATAATTTATTCTATTAATAGTCACCTCTTTATAAATCTCTTATTTTAATTATATACTCTCAAATTAGTAAATTATTCGATAACTTATATAGAGTCTCTCTATTATAATAATATCTATTATTATTTATATATTAAGATCCGTAAACAGATAATTATAATATAAACTATAAAAATCCGGATTATTATAATTTTGGAAATAGTCTCGAGAATAGAGGAAATTCACTAATAGGACCTATAAGTCCAATATACGGAATATAAATAAGTTCTATAAGTCCAGTTATTTAATATATTACTAGTCTTCTTGAAATCTAATTAATATCTTTACTAATTCCTTCTAATTATCCCTTATTATAAGGACTCTAATTATAGACCCGTGAATTAATATCTCCGATATTATTCCCGATTATATATTAATCAGGAATAACTTCGAGATATACTATAATTAGTTATATAATTACTATTCAAATCGGACTTATATAGGAACTAATATCCGAGTAGTTAGAAATTGGTCCTCTAATAATTGAGATTATATTATATATAAGATATTCAAGTTATATTCTATTAATTCTTACTTGGACTTTCCTTTTATTAAGTCCGTATTCTGGTTTTGTCCTTCCAGAGATCCTATTCTCTTCTCAATTTGATTTATCTAGTATTATATCTCTATCTCCGTATCCAGGATCTATAGAATTAAATTAATTAATAGGAATTAATATTACTTATAAAGCTATTCTAGTAGGATCGGAATCTGGAACTTGGCCTTTTAGAGATAATAATTAACTAAAAATAAGTTTATTACTAAATCCAGTTCCTGGTCCAATTCCAAATATAGACACTTTAACTAATATAATATAGGATATAAGTATTAGTAGTTCTCCCTTGTATTATTCCTTAGTATTAATAATACTATTTCATTATATATAATATAGTAATATAGGCCAAAGTGCTATTCTGTCTTATATATTACAGGAAAGCGGGAGAGTGATATCTCTCCGCTTATTAAGTTTAATCTATAATCGGCTAGTTAGAATTAGGAGTATAGAGATTGGACCTGAGAATATGAATAGAGATATAGATCGGATTGGCTTTAATAAAGTCCTCGATACAGAAGATAAGTAAAGGATAGTAATAGATAAGTATTATATAATCGAAAATGGAAATTAATAAATATAGAATAAAGAAATTAAACTATTATAATTTTAGTTCAAGATTAATAATAGTTATTAGATCTATATTATATTATCTACCCGATAGACTCGGAAAAGAGAATAGTTATTTCATTTATCTTTATAGAATTATAACTTCAAGTATTGAATAAGGCCCGGAATTGTAATTATATATTAGTTATATTTGAGATATTAGTATTACAGAAAACTGTTATATTTAAAGTATTAATATAATATAAAAGTATTATATTTGAAATATTAATATTAAAGAAGAGTATTATATTTAAAGTATTAATATAATAGAAAGGTTCTATATTTGAAATATTAGTATTAGAGAAGAGTATTATATTTAATATATTAATATTAAAGAAAGGTATTATATTTAAAAAAGAAATAAAATAATTATAATACTCAAAAATATTCTATATTACTTTACTCTATTTATTATTTTAAAATATAATCCATTTTCATAATAATAAACTTTATTTAATATTATAATTTAATATTATAAAGACTTTATATTTATAGTTTTTAATATTATAAAGTATTTAATTATAATTAAATTTATAATAACGGAATGACACTTGATTAAAAAAGGCTTTAAAGTCTAATAAAAAGTTAATTAAATAAAAGATAAAATGAGAATTAATAATATTTAATAATTTAAATATTAAAAGTTTAAGAAAATATAATATTTTAATAAAATATTTAATCTAGATAATCCTTCCGGATTATAATAAATCCCGATTAAAAATTCCTTTAAAACCTAATAGAAACTTGATTAAACTATATATATAAACTTAAAGAATATTTTATAATTAGTTAAATACTTATAAATTAACTATATCTAAAATCTATATAAAATTATAATATCTTACTATTTTATAATCCCTAGATCTCTATTAATAATTCCCTTAACCTTTAAAAAAAACTCTTTTTTCTATATTCAATTACTAGTATTATTATCTAGAGTCCTTTAAACTTTAATTCCAAATTCCAAATCCAGTTACTAGATTCTATAAATCCCTTTAGTCCAGTATCTATTTAAAGATATAAAGAATAGATTTGATATTATATATTATAAGTAATACTATAAGTGATATACTATAAGTAGTATAGAACCGGGATCTATAATATATTAATAAAATGAATTCCAATATATAAATGCGAAATATAAGAATATATAAATTTATAAATAGTATTCAAGTCCGGGTTTAAATATTAAAATAAGATATTTTCTAGTAAATATTCAAAATCTATATATCTCTATATACTAGTAAGTTAACTCAGTAATATTTATCTTAAATAATACTAATATTAAAAAAGAAATATAGACAAAATTATTTGAGCTCTTCTTATAATTTAAATAATAAGTAGACCGTACCAGATTAACGGGCGATTTAGGAAAGGCGGTCTAGACACGTGAACTCTCAATTTCACGTGACCTTCCTGTAAATCGTAACAATTCACTTTTTTTTGTAATAAATTTTTTTTTGTAATAGTAATATACAGGCCCTACTCCCCGTAGCAGGGCCTGTAATATAGCCTGTAATCTTCCCACTTAACTAGCACTCCCAGAACTCGTGCTCGTCACTAGTTGAAGAGCATAATAGAATGATACTATCATCTCTTCTGTTATATTTAACGAGTACAATGTGCAGGATTGTATCCGACATGTTAGTAATAGAATATAATACTTGTGTATTGCCAAGATCAAGATAAAAAACAATCAGATTGCAGGAAAATTGTGCGGTTAGACTGGGAGGGTGGAGTGTTGCCTGTTTTCGTCTTCTGCCCATATGCGCACTCGAGGGTGCACACTGACTTCATAACAAAGTTCGTGCACTTCAAAAGAGAAGCATTTGACTTTGAGTTACAGAATTTCAACACACTCGCTAATTTGAGGTCGTCATTGAACGTTCACAGGCAAGGAATTTATAAGGAGGGCTCAGTCTTTGTCCTCATAATGTGGGTACGAAATCTATTTTGAAGTAAAGGCATGACAATATAAAGCAGGCAGCTTAGGAATCGTTTGAGAAAAGAAGGCGACAACAACACACAGGTATACCAACGGTAAAAGACGACATCAGTTCGAATCCGCATATATAAATCCAGACAACATGCATGGCCTGGATCTTTCGGTCCACTCATCAGTTGTAACCATCACTATAAGTTTCTGCACCATCGTCAAGCATCTCTGGACTGTCCATGTATGCACCCGAAGAGGCCGCTCCTATGGTCAAGGTTCCCTGACCTTGATTATTGTCACCATATTGCCCAGTGGGTCCCGTGTATGAGGGCACTGGCGCCGGCAGCATTTCGCGCATTGGGTAGGTATAATTGAGGCTACCCGCTGGTGTCGACCAAGGGCCGAACTGTGAGGCACTTGGCAGCAACGGAGCCGTCGTGCCAACAGCCGAGCGGGTCATTGTGTAGGGGGAAAGGGCGTTGTTGTATGGCAATGTCTGCTGTGCCCCTATGCCTCCAGTGCGAAGGTCAACATATCCATACCCATACATATGCTGCGGCTCAGCAAACGCTACCGAGCTGGTCGAAAGTCCCGCCATATGAGCAACAGAGATCGTTGCGTCCGAGCTCACAGGTGTATTACCGGCCATCTGCTGGAATCCAGCGTGAGAATCATCGACAATGTATTGTGTCCCGGTAAGACTTGTGGTACCATAACTCCCGGATGCTACTGTTCTCGTGGTCAGAGACAAGCCGTACTGATCTTACTCTAAGGGGAGACTTACCATGTTGCTGAGGAGCCCAACCCTCCATGGACTCATACTTTTGCAAGAGAAGAAGCTCTATTGGGAAGTGTTAGCCCTATTCTCGAATCGAGAAACTTAGACCAACCGATTTCAGCTCGATGGTCTCTGCCAACGTGCTTGTAGAGCGACTCCCATTTCTGATAAGTCTTTGAACATTCAGGGTGGTAGCAGGTAATGCCGCTGGAGTGAGCCTTGGCATTCCTCATATGACGGTCACGTTCTTTCTTCCCAGCAAACGATACTCCGCATGGTTCGCAATAGAAGGTACTGCTGGCCGACGCTGAGGTCGTGGGTGCGCTCATGGAAGCCTCCATTTTCGGTCGTGACAACCCTCGATAAAGGAGAACTGCCTCTCCAATCCAAGTCCTGCAAGCTTCTTATAGTCCATCTCCGGGAACCTTTGGATGACCATTTCTGGCGAATACCTTTGAGACTCGTCCTGTCGGCACCCGGTAGCTTTCGTCCTCAGGGCCCTCGAGCCCAAACAGGCATGGCAAACAATCGCATAACGAGCGACTGAACTCTCTTCGAACATTGTTGTTAGAATTCCTGTTGACGATAACTGATGCTTCTATGATAAAACTAAGGCTTACCTCTCTTAAAACTGCAAAATATCTTGAGGATGAAGGGTGATTCAGCGAGTAGGTTCCCAAATGTTGACGGAAAGAAAGCCAAACGTAGACAGGGGTTCGAGTAGCGTACCGCCTGGGCTGAGGGCGCCGGGCGTTGTCAAAGTTTTTGTGGCCAATAGTAAAGGGACGATGTTGAGAGAAGAGGACGCATGGCAGACCAATCGACTTTAGATGATTGCAGATTGAGTGAGAGGTTCAAGCGGTGTATCGTCGTATCTCAATGCTCATGACCTGCCTTCAGCGAAGGATGCTGAGACGAGGAATTCAGTTCAGGCTAAAGTGATCAGCATCTCTGAAGGGCTGGCGAACGTTCCAGGCCCCGCCCCTTTTCGTTTAAGGCTGACAACTAGGCAGACTTGGGCATGTTTCTTCCATTTAGCCATTCGGAGTTGAGAGCGAGTCAAGGGGTTTCGATCCGAATCACTCGAGCGCGTAACATCACTACATTTATCTTCCTCCAAGCTTCTTGGAGATGTGAAGACAACACTCCCGAACGACAGCTCTCTTCAATAGAGCCTTAGTGCCGAGTCACCCGATACGAATTGGCAGATAGCGGACTATCTCAGTGTCTTACCGACCCCACATCACGGCCAACGCTCTTTCCCAGCGGTGCCAGGGGATGGAATAAATGCACACGCATTCCACGGTGCAGTAACTCAGCAATCTTCATATTAACCTTCACTAATGATTTTGCAGAAGAAAATATTGCTCTCGATAGAGTAGTAATCTCACAGTCCCGTCTATAGAACTTGTTTGGGAAGAAAGAACGCACTCGAAAGACGACTATTAGAGACCCATATCCACAACCCCATTTAACAATTTCTCCCGTGCGCGGAAACGAAACTACTCGATATTCCGAGAGTAAACAGGGTTCGGCGTTGGGAAATTGGGGTGCAACGCTTTGCAGGGCCTATCCTCTTAGACCTGCTATACAGACAAGGCACGATATGGAATATGACTGCATTGCCTTGCAGATGCAAGCAGGAGCGTTCAGCCCAGTGTCTCCTCTCTGCGCGGACTACCGACCGTTTGCTTTCTCTGGCTTTACACGGGCGTCTCTATATTCGTCCGAATATTGCCCAGATCCAGCAACAACGTTGTGCCGGTCTCGATATGAATGGTCTTCCGTCTGCCAAATAATATACATGCGACGCTTTGGAGAGATTGAGGCGAAGGGACCGGTGTATCTAGAGCTGCTTTTTAGGAAGTTCCCAACAGCCTACCCGGTTCCAAAGGTGGTATAAGCGTACCAATGTTAAGAAGAGGATATTGCAACGTTTCAATTAATAACAAATGTTCGCGGAAAACAGTAAATTTAGTGGCAAGCGCCCTCTTATGTTTTGTCTCTGGCGTGCTCTTTCCTGGAGAAGTAGGAAACTTGCAGTAAAACGTATGTCCTCTCGCAGATCACTTGGCCCTTCCCCAAATCGGGGACTGCCTGCTGGGTCCTTCGGAAATTCTCGCTTTCATTTCTTAGAGGGAGAGACGTAGTCGGTAGTCGTAGCAGAGCAATCTCTGAAAATTCAAGTTGCTCTACAGGAAACAAATATCCATGTGAAATGAGCATTAAATTAGTAAGTAAGTCTTTCGCAATTGGAAGCAGTCGTTGATTTTATGTCCAGTTTCATTGTTTGCTTTCCTCCACACCCTCACGGATAGCTGCATAATGTAGTCATTGAATCTTTTTCTCGAATTCTTTGTCCGAAACTTAGAAACAGAATAATGGGATGGGTACACAATTGCCCTAGCAACACTCTGTGTAAAGTTACAAACACCCCTTTCTTCAGGAATCTCCAAATTTGTAGGAATACTCATGATATAGAACAGTTACAAGATTCTAGAAGTTCTGCTAGCCCATGCAGTAGTTTCCTAAAGCGTCGCCACACCAATTGGACTTGCAGTGTGGTGGTCAATCGGAACAGACCCCGCAATGCCCAAGTACTTGCTGCTGAACTAGTTCCTTTCCAAATCTAGCCTTTCGTCTCCGAATAACGCAAATGATTTTTAGGGATCAGTTTTGCCCTGTTTCTTATTTGCTCCCTAAAGCTGTAGTTTCGAGCATGTACAGTACCCCCCCTAGAAAGAGTGTATTCTCGGCCTAGCGTTTTTCATGCGTTTCACGCCCTCTGAATTTTGGATCCTTGAAAGTTTTCCAGAT
>KZ613485.1:448348-543037 GCA_002865625.1 Hyaloscypha hepaticicola
GGCGTAGTGGGAGCCATAAGTGCGATAAAATTTATGATGTTGGGCGAAAATCGTGAAATGCCCTGTAGAGCACGGACCCATGGCCGCAGGCTCGTTAGGCTCGTAACCTCGTAACGAAGTAAGGCAGTTAAGGGTGAGCCGAGGGTCATTAGCGCCTGAGTAGAAGCGGCCAGGCGTACTAGCCGATCTTGGGACCGAAAACAAAATTGTCGAGTTCAGCTACCACGGAAATCAAGAACCCAAAACCTTCTCCAGCATGGTAACGTACCTCGCAACACGCACCAAACATGCCTCAATCAAAGACCAGGCCATCCCCAACGATCGTTCTAAGCTGGACCTTTTTCTAGACTCCCATGGTATCGTAAGTGGGACTATACAGGCAGGTATATATTAACGTATTGCATAGGTGCAATTTCTTCTCTTCGCTTATTTCCATCTCTCCTCTTTCTTTCCCCTTAATGATATCTCTCTTGCTCGTTGTTCCAGCCAGGATGTTTGCTCGTCAAAATTCCCATTCATGAAAGTGCTCGCTGAGAAACTGACTTTGCCTTGCGACCTTGCACAGCACAATCGGTATGACAATCTTTCTACCAAACTGCTAGGATATCTCGTCAATACCTGATACTCTTACCAAAAGCCCAGTATATGAAACCTCGCCTAAGCTCCTCCTTCGATCCGCCAATCGACAAATGCACGAACATGTATGGAGTCTGGATATAGGCAAGTACGGATTAATTATTATGGGACAAGATCAGATTGGCATTCGATGTATGTTCTTTTAAAACTTCAGTACTTGTCAATGGCTGACCAGGCATATTCAGTCCTCTCAAATGGCCGGCGATGTAGTTTGCCGACGCTCTATCCTCCCCACACTTCGAGAGACTGAAAGAGTGGGCACAGTTTGCAAAACCAGCAGGAACACCACGCGCCGTACAACTCGCACACCCAGGCCGCATGTCCCCAACCGGGAGGCAACGATTAGCGGACATACCTCTCCCTCTGTTCCCATCACTCTCGGCGAAAAATAGTGCGACAAGCTTTGCCGTACAACCCCCCTTTGCCACACCGAAAGCCGTGATGGTACCCGAAATTGAGAAAGTAAAAGAGGGTTTGAAGCGTGAAACACGATTTGTGGAAGTAGCAGGACTCAGGGGTATACAAATAAATGGTACACATGGCTTCTTGCTCGGTTAGCTTTTCAGTCCGCATACAGGTTGAAGGACGGGTGAATATGGAGGAAGTTCTGCTAGAGGACGAATGAAACTTCTCAAACAACTCGTCAGTGAGATTCGTGAAGAGGGTGCAGCGCCGTTTCGCTTGAGCGTTAAATTGAAATCAGGAGATGACATAGAACCTGGAGGCCTTTCTTAGGGCGAAGCACAAAAGCATCGTACGTATGTTTAGGAGTGGTGTTGCGTTGCAGCTGCTTTGCAGTGGAATGTGCAAACGTTGGGGTAGGTGCCGAAAGTGCAGAAGGTTTGAATGAGCAGGTGTGTCAGTTTCGATCGTATAGTTCATGATGTATTCGAGTGATGGTCCTGCCGATGGCGGATGTTGTATTTCGCAAAGCATATTTCAGAATCAATATTTATGTCAATATTGCAGATCATCTACTTCGTCGAGACTGAGTCTCTCACTAGAGGAGCTCAAACGCACACACACGGTATTCTCTCCCAAGAACAGTCACCGTATCACCCATCTTCCAATCCGCCTCGCTTTCGAAGCCTTCAATCCCAAGATTCGCAATGGAAGGGACACCATCAACCTCCCCAATCCTATATTTCACCTCCCACCTTTCCCCTCCCTCATCCCACTCTTCCCTTCTCGCTCCAAACGCCTCTCCCTTCCCATCGCCTAACGCCATATACCCACCCCTAATCCTCCCCAAAAACACCTTCCTTCCCTCCCCAACACTCTCCAGAATCCACGCTCTCTTCGAACCCGGCACAGGAGGAATCTCTCGCCAAACCTCCTCGTATTCCGTTATCTCCATCCCTCGCTCAGGACACGGCATCTTGCCCGTTTCGAGCTCATCGCCATTCGGGAGTGTCGTGAAGTCCCCTATGTCGGGTTCGCTCATGCCCTGGGAGTCAAGGGTACTGACAAAGCGCACCCTCACTGCAGATTTCGACTCTGATTAGCGTTGTTATACTAGCAAGAAGGGGGAGCAGAAGAGCTGGGGGAGACCGTACTCGGATCCGTGGATATGATCTGGCGTTCGCCGGCTAGTGCCCAGTCGATCGAGGTGTTGGATTTGAGGATTCGCAGGTCGATATAGTAGTCGCCGACACCGAAGACCAGTGTGTCTGTTGGCTCGGAAGCGGCGTCGGGCAGCCAGCGAATGCTGATGCGGATTGATACTCGCGGTGCCATGGTGGACGCTGGATTGGGGGGAGTGAAGGAAGGAAGAGGTAGAGAGATGGAGGAAGAATTGCAGTCACGATGAGAAGCTCAGGCTTCTCTTGGTCTCCAAAGAACTTTATCAATTCTTACCAAACTTACCAGCTATCAGTGACATAGGAGTGCGTTATTGATTGGTGATAGGCAGTATCGTTTGTCAAGCTTTGGTGAAGTGTGTTTGAAGCTGTGGGGAAGTACTTGCCCGATTCGGCCAAGCATTGGCGACCCACTTTTAAGTTTAAACATCCCCCCTTTCTGCTCCCTGCTTCTGATCCTCGTAAGTAGTTAACAAGGTTGAGAAATCAGCGCCGCAAGGCCAGATCCGATGACTACCACATTTTAAAGAGGCACCTCTGAGACCTCATGAAACTCAGCAATGTGTCGGCATTGAGGTAGGTCTGGAGTCAAGTCTGACGTGAGTAAGCTTCAGCCCCGCCATGTGTGGCGCAGCTGTGCTGAATTCTTCATCAGCCTCACGAGAATTTGCTAACGTCAACTTTATTGAAATACTTTCCAAATCCATTCCGTTGCTCGAAAGCACTTCTCTGCCTAGGCATCATTACCATGGCGCCATTACCTCAAACGATCCTTCGGGATGACTTCAAATTATCAACACTGCTCTACACCGGCGCCTTCCTTCAAGCACTTCTTTTCATCGCTTATCCATATCGCGTTGTTGCTCTGCCTGTCATGCTGACCATAGCCGGTCTGGTTACGAAGAATATGCTGATCCGGTTTAATTTCCTTCACGATCCAAGCCTTGATAAAGTGTACAGGGGAAGGACGACAGCCCAAATCGTCAACGATGATGGCTCGGTGCCTGAAAATGGATGCGATAAGGAGATTGTTTTGTTTCTACTAGGCTCTTGTACGAACAAGTGAGCTCAATCAACTTCTTCACTGACCTTTTTCTTGCTTATACCTCATCAAGTGCAGTCGATGGGCGTTTTGACGTCGATACCCTGGAAGCTCGTGACATGTTTGGAGATATGTGGGATGAGCTGGCTGAAAACCGCCAGAAATGGGGATGTAGGTCCATCACGTGGTTAATTCCTGCTTGCCGTGATGAAGTACTGACCTCCCATCAAAGTTCTTGGCAAAACCGGTACACTCCTTTCCACAGATTCGGAGAATACCAACACCATGGCTTGGATTTCCTATTGGCGGAGTCTTGAGGATCTCCAAGCATTTGCTCTAGCAGAAGTCCATCAGAAAGGATTGAAATGGTACATGAAGGGGAAGCATCCTACTTTAGGTATCATGCACGAAACCTATGTCGTGCCGGCTGGGAACTGGGAGACGATTTACCATAACATTGTACCATTTGGACTAGGTGAGACACCTCATAACCTTGAGAAACTTTTATCTTCTTGCTGATAGAAATAGCTCAAGCAAAACAGCCTTTTGCAGAAGCGAATTCTCTGAGAAAGAAGGGGATGAGAGCTCCTCACGCAAGTGGTCTGATGGAAGCAAAAGGACCAACTTGGAGGACTATGAAGAGCAGAATGAAGAGGGCATCAGAGAAAGATATGCATAATGATTAATCAGATTGCCTCCTGAATGAGCGTTTAAACTCAAATATTCTAGATAGAAGATGGGAACCATATGATTGATACTACAGGATATCATGACATGGAAAGCATTGTCAAGTTCAATCAGCAGTAGCATAAGGCACGTGATCCTCTTTTCAACTCGTTTTAAATTACACATGGCATGGAAAACAAGAACGAGGATAAAAGAGTGGTGGATGATATCAAGCTTATTCCATGACCTAAATTATCGGCAGACTTTGAAGGATGGCAGCCTGCATCTGCTTGCACGCTTAGTAAACACCATACCTCCATTTCAAGGCTCTCATCTCATCCTGGCTGATGAACAAGATTTCCAATTTGATCGCCTTGCCACTACTCCCGAACTCAGTCGTTCCTCCTCAACTACCTCGCATTCATGATAATTCTCCTTCGTTCTTTACCTCATCTCAAGTAACCTTGTCGACCTGTTGGTTAGTCAACCTCGTTGAGGAGATAAAGAATCATACTTCTTAACATTCGGAGTTAATTTCAAAGCCCTTAGAGCTTCTCTCAAGACAGGGAACCTGCGGTTCGCCATTTCGTCCGAAGTTTACCTCCACTCGCCTCGTGGCCTCGTGCTTGATTGCTCGGTTTCGCATGTTATCAAGATTCATAACTCAACACTTTGATCACAACAATTATCCTGGTGCTCAGTCTACCTCAGAAATGTTCTCAGGCCCGTTTTGTAGTGAGCAAGTGCCGGGGCTGGAGGTGCATTCGAAAACATCCAGTTTGAACATCGGCCGTTGGATTTCGGTGGGTTGGCTAAGGATAGTCGGGAATTGATGCAGATTGAGCGCTCTGGTGAGTGGAAGAAGTTGCTGTCCAGCTTGTTCCCGAGAAACACCCTTAGCTACCAAGTCATCCTCCAAACACTCAAGCATTTCAGTCGCGCTCAGCTGCCGGTCATTGCCAACGGAAGAATGCCGCCTCTCAAACATCTTCATCACCTCCTTCTGAGCTCTGTCGTATTCTTCCTCTTTTCTCTGTTGCTTCTCTTGACTTTCGACCAGCTCGCACAATTTCACAGTCGATGCTCTTCGCTCGCTCTGAGATTGAGCGTCGATCAACTCCTGAATAACACAAATGCTATCCCGGTGAGCTGGAAGTTTTCGTCGGAAAGCTTCGAGCTTTGCCTTGTAGAGAATCATATATCGCACTTTATCCACGACATGCACACTCGGTCTGCGCTTACACTCATGCAAAACTTGGTTCATATTTAGCATGTCCCTGTGTAGAGGCTCCAGCGAGCGTTTGATTACTGGAGCTCTAATCCTGATCAGCTGATCTCTTCTTCCCGAAGTTGAACAATGGTTCTGGCTTACATGTCTGGCCGTGCGGTCACAAATGCTTTCTCATCTCCTATTTGGCTTTCCAGATCCTTCAAGTGTGTCCGTATCAGCTTCATCTCCGCCACGATGCATTGGACTTCCTCCGGCTCGTGACCGTCGTGGATGGACCGGCTGCAAAGGTCAACCGCTCCTTTGCATACCGTGAATACGTCGCCGACTCCCAGCCTCAACGCCATATCGGATTTGCTGCCTTAGATATGGTCAGCGTAAATCATCATATGCTGTGATGCTTGAGTGAGGGTCGGGATGTGACGTTGTGTGCATTTCCGAGAATAATTCCGCGCACATGATGAGGTCGCAGAAAAGCCACTACGAGTCGCCTCATGCACCTATCTACAAGCTACAGCTTTTGATTGGACGACAACAATAGCCAATGATATTTGCCATCGCATGATGGATAGAATGCAGTATTTGAAAAGACGCCGCCTATCCTTGTGATGGCCTAGATAATTGGTGTCCCAAAAGCATGAAACTCTACAATTCGTAACCTGAGTTCAAACATGCGTCAACTCATTAAAATTTCCAATGGGTTTAGATTTGTTTAGCTATTAGTTCCCTTAAGCCAGTAACTGCCCCCTTATAATCGTTTTTACTAGGGCCTATTTTGGTTTCTTTCAGTATTAAATACTTTTTTAATATAAAAACAAAAAGAAGAAAAAGTCAAGTGCACACGATTAATTTGCCGCAAAATCTCCTCTCTTACTCGCGAGCCAAAAAAGTATATCCTCGCGTGCACGGGCCCCTGCCCAAAACACAACCGAATGCGAGACACGCAAACAATCCTAAGCACAAGGTCCAGGCAAGCCAGAACTCTTGGGCGACCCTCGCACGGCTAGAATCTTCTCTAAATTCAAGTTTCGGTGCCGTAACTGCCTAACTGCACACTTTGTCAATTACTTAAGCAGGATTTTACAAGTGCTTATTCTGGTTCGCGGTGTCATTCCCTGCTCCAAACTGGGCATATCATCTTATAAATAGGCACTGCACGACGTTCGTCAAGCTTGCATTCGCAAGTTTCTTAAAAGGGAGAAGGGCCCCCCGATTAGACCGAAACCCCGATCGTACATGCCCTTGGCTGCACGCTGACAACGCTAAATCTGCTTACTCCAGACATAAAGGCTGAAAGTGCTCATACTGTGATCCCCAAATTTTTGAAAATTATTAATCCAAAGTCATCATGTTCTCCCCCACCGGACTCCTTACTCTTCTCGTCATTGCAGCGGTAGCATGGAGGCTCGGGACTGCGAGGAAATCTTCCACACTGGCACCACTTCCACCAGGTCCACCAGCAGATCCTATTATTGGACATGTTCGCATAATTCCCTCTTCCAGGCCTGAACTCTCTTTTCAAAAATGGGCGAAAGAATATGGCTACGATGTAATCTACCTAAATTTGATGGGTCAGCCAGCTGTTATCCTCAACAGCGCTGAAGCGGCTGTCGACCTGATGTGAGTTGCCCCAAATTTCCTTCGCGAAAAATAAAACCTGTCAACCAACGAGTCATTGGAATGGGAATTACTTCTGACCAACCCACCTTCCAGGGATAAACGCGGCGCCATCTACAGTGACAGGCCAGACTTTCATCTCTTTGAAGAGTCCGGCTGGAGAGACGTTCTAACATTTGCAAACGGCGGCACTCCGTTCTTCCGCAAGCACCGCAAGATATTCTAAAACGCGTTTTCACCAGCAAACATTGTCCAGTAGCGTGGCAAACAGGAAGATCTTGCGGAAGGCCTTGTCAAACAGATCTTTCAGAAGCCTAATCTGTGGAGGCCACTTCTTACGAAATTCGCAAGCTCACTTAATTCTTTCCGTGGCGCATGGTATCAAGATAACCGATAATAACGATCCTTTCCTTGTGCTTGCAGAAAAAATTGCTTGGTACTTTGCTCATGGTGGCTCGCCGGGGTCAACCCTAGTCGACATTCTTCCATTCATTCGTCGTCTCCCATGGTGGGTAAGGATATTTCCCTCGTTGAATTTTGCTCGAGACAACTATCCCATTATCAGGCAGTTCCAAGAGGCTCCCTTCGCTGCTGCCAAGTGTCCTATTGGGAGCGGGGTGTCGGAAATATCTTTCGTTCGCAACATGTTGGAAGATATGCAATTAGGCACTAGTGAAGAAAGTGGTATTACCGAGGACGATATCAAGGGGGCAGCTGGAACCATGTATGCTGCTGGAGCAGATACAACGCTTAGTACGCTTGTGGTTTGGGTACTTTGCATGGTCCTGAATCCGGAAGTACAAAAGAAACTCGCCAAGAAATCGATCGCGTCGTTGGGAGGGACCACCTACCAAATCGAGGGAAATTGCCCATCACAGATAGGATGGTGTACGAGACAGCTAGGTGGGTTGAGAGAGCTATATGATTCATGTTTAGTTGACCACTGACTTCATAATAATAGATGGCACCCAGTCGTTCAGCTCGGCTTCCCTCACAAATCTAATAAGGATGATGTTTACAAGAACATGTTCATTCCAAAAGGGTAAAGTACTTTATTTAAGCATCCTTATGTATTAATGGCTGATATTGAGGCCTTTGAAGGTCTCTGGTAATAGCAAATGCACATGCAATTACCCACGATCCCTCTGTCTACGCCGAACCTGATCAATTCAATCCGGACCCTTACATTCCCACTTCCGAAGGTGAGGCTGGCGAGCCTTTGCCTGTAGGCTACTTTGGCTTTGGAAGAAGGTAGGTTCTCTTGCGCTTGCCCTCTCAACGTTATGCAGGACCAGGCTTACAAACTCCGTGACAGAGTCTGTCCCGGTCAATATCTTGGCACAGCAAGTGTCTGGATATCAATTGCCAGTATGCTTGCGACTTTCAGGATCTCAAAAGAATTGGATAAAAACGGAAATGAGATTATACCCACACCTGGAATGACTACTGGCCTAGAAAGCTATGGCTCCTAATTCTATTATTCGATTTGAAGTCATGAGGATCGTTTGCCGGCTAACGGTTTTCTGCGCACAGTCATCCAGAGGAATTTCCATGTGTGATTGGGCCGCGCGATGAAAGGGCTGTGAAATTTATTCAGAGTCTTGAGTGAGGCAGTGTAGAAGGTGATCTGAGCAGTGGCTGTAGTGAAGCATGGTGATTACAGGCACACCGAGTAATTGGGACATGCCAAATCTAGCAAAATGCTCTCAGCCTGAAAACTAGTGTCTTAAGAACACGATTGCGCTTGACAACTCAATAATTATCGAGAAGAAAGGGATACAATTAAATAAAGCTGAGCTTGTCTTTAAGTCGGAGATCCCTCGGTATTGCCTCCCTGCTTCAGATTATAGGATATTGCGTCACAGGATCGCGATTTAAGGGGGCTTGCTTAGGAGGCCAACGGCATGAGCTCATATCGAGAGAAATCAAGCCACCCAGCCCTTTCTGAGCTTAGTAGTGGCAGTTTAGTAGAAGACCTTCTATTTATGTCATTTTTCGTGTTCTACTTGAACTAGAACGCCGCTCCAGGGCTGATGGTATATGCTTAATAGACATGGCTGCAAGCTTTTGCCTCCATGATAAGCAAAGATGTCCATCGGGCAGAGAGGTTACATCTATCCACGAAATGGAAGGTGACAAAAGATATGCAACAATTTAATGGTTGCAGAGAAGGACCGTTCAATTTTGACTGATAAATATATCTAATATTGCCCTTAATAGTCACGTACTCCCACCCTCTTGACCCCTAGAAATATCAACTGCCAAATTACTCCCGAACCCAAACGAAGAAAGTTATCGGTCATGCTTCGACAAATATTAGAAGGAAGGATTCATCCCTGAACAGTAATCAACCGAGACTTGCGCACAGCGTCCTTCTGTTTTCCAAAATACCGGTCGGACTTGAAGCTGCAAACATGGGAATCAGTCAGGGTGCCTCAGACAGAAGACCAATGCTCGAGAATACTACTCACTGCCAATGCAAACTTGCGAGCATGACTCGTTGGATTGCCAAGACATAATTTTCAACGTCTCTGTCAACGGCTTCACCAAAACTCGGGGGCTCAGCTCGTGCGAGAAACCAGTCTCGATAGCATTGCTTCAGCATCTCTCCAGCCATGTCGAAGGCCCTCTGAGTCAACAACCCGTTCGCACAAAGGACTGTGATGAGATTGTGTGGGACTCCCTCAGATTGTTCTTTGGTGTACGACAGAATGTCGTTTTGGCTAGGTCAGGTCAGCAGCAGATCCAATGACTGATTTGGTGGAAGTATACATCAATACCACATCAATGCCAACCCTTCTCAGTTCTTGAAAGTATTGGTTCTTGTAGACCTTATCTGGAATTTTGATCTCATCTGTACACCTTGAAGTGCGTTAGCTCTGGAAGGAATGAAGTAACCTTGCTCAGAACTCACTCAAGCAAAGAGAAAATTGGAGCAACTCCGACTCCTCGTCTGCGAATATCCATATATTGCTTCAACGGTGGGACCGTGTCGTCAAAGTAATCGCTGACATGCTCAAGGATTCCTTCACAGTACTGCTCCATCGCGTCCGCAAATCGTTGCTGGACATCTTGGAAAGAGTTAGTGTAATGTCGAAAAAGCAGCTGTATTAAGAATCACAGACATTGTGGGGATTTCTGCATTTGTGTTAGAATCCAAGTGAGCGAGGGATGCGGTATCCAACATACCTTGACGACACGCTGCCAAACATTATCATGTATCTCTATCAAAACTGGTTTTGGGCTGTTATCAACATGACCTTCACGCATGGCGGAGAGAAGGCTATCTAAAAGTTGTTGGCCGGTCTTAGTGTCTGCTCTTAGATGACCGTTATCGAACACTTCACTAGTCAGTGAGGTTCATGAGCTTCGATTCCTTTTTCAAAACACTCACTATCGTCAAATGGAAAGACCTAGAATCTAGTTAGTAAGTTTTCTTTCACAAACATAAAGCAACTCACCCAGTTTCCCCAGTCACACAAGATTCTGAGATCCTCCTTGCTGGCATCGGGAGCAGCGATGGAGCAGAACCACGCAAAATCGAGCTTGTGAATCCTTCGAGACATTCTCTCATCCAAAATCAGCTTCCTAGCAATCATCAGGGCTTGAAATTTACGAAAGGAGGGATTTAATACTCAGAGATCCATGCTTCTGACTCTCTCTTGACTTCCCCATACAAGAGGTTAACTCTCGGAGGGACCGACAGGAAGGAAGTGAACATATCAGGTATTTTGACAGTGATCATTCTGCCTCGCGTATGGTTGATAATTCCACGATCAGATGTATCAGTCTTTTCCTGTGTGGTGAGTGCTGTCATTGCTTGTGCCATTTTCTCCTTGAGTCTGGTACTAATAACAAAAATTTCAGTGATTCCGAACGGGTAGTAGCAGGTTCCAACGGAGCTCTGTGTATTATGAGAGCGAGACGGCAATACTATAGTTAGGGTTAGGAGTTAGGGGTTAGGGGTTAGATTAGGGCTAGCTGGGATTGATCAGATCAGACTTCTGTACCATTTCATTCTCGAAGAATGTTCATCTTGAAAAGGTAAGCAAGATCGTCCTCCGATCTTCTAGAGAATTCAGGATCTCTACCCAAAGAGCAATTCCGATCAGGTAGGATCAACCCTACATCCATCGAGATCGGTGCATTATCCGAAGCATCAGGACAACTTTCCGAGACATTTCACATCCTGATGAGATCATGAGGGTAAAATGTTATAGAACAAATTTAATGCAAGCCACGTACGTCAAACTCGCCTTGCTGTCAAACGTCAGGGGCGTCCGTGTCCATTCTGACGAAGAATGGAATTGACGAGAACCCGAAGCCTGCATTCCTCTACCAAACCAATAAGAGAACCTTGCAGGCCATCTATCAACTTCATCCACCTCGTCATTTGTACCACTTTGCAGCCTGCATATTGATTTTTGATGCAGTGAAACCTACTTCAGCTGCAGGAGTTTCCCTAGGTCGACCCCCTTAAGTCGACTAAACCACTAAAATTTAACCGAGACATCCGCACTAGGCTATATCCTGCCTCCTCAGAGTTATTTTTTCCCCATCATATCCCATAACCCTAAACCCTAGCCTAACACCTAACACTAATTTTCGTCAGAAAATTCGGGTGCGAATTGAAGTGTGAGAGTGTCTTGTGACGCGTTTGGCCCCCAAAAGATTACTGAATCGGGTTAAGTCAGAGTCGACTTAGGGAAGCTCCAGCTGCAGGTAAACATCATCCTCCTTCCAGTGGTCGCTCTCTGGACGAACCAATTTTTGAAAGCTGGAAACGATTACTTATCCCCTCTCCTCATCGAAAATTTTGACAGAACATACCATAAGGACTTTCATCTCCTGCCAACAAATGCTTTCAAGCAAGACTGATGCCAATTACCGCAAAAGATGGGGTTACTCCTTCCAATGGACCGACAAGCATCTCGCCCCAGAAGAAATCGCAGCACTGCGATCCCATTACGACGAACTTGGTTCTACTGCACTTGAGAAGCTTCAAGCTATCATTGCCCGCACCAAAACCGACTCCAAAAGGGAAGTCAACTGTCCATTCAGACCGGAGCTTTACACCGTCTTTAAGAAACATCACCATGAGGATGAAGTTCTCCAGCAGTTCTGGGATGAAGTCCACTCGGTTCCTGAGTGGGTAGACTGGGAGCAAATTGAACGCGCTCAGAAGTTCTTTGCTCGTTATGCTTTGGCTAACAGCACTGCATTCGCACTTCAAGGCTTCATCCGCGAGAATTCTGTACGTTTCACATTCCTTCGATCGTATCGTTCGTACTGAAGACTATTCAGGCTTCTCCGGGCATTGCCGAAGTATTTGCTCGGACCGGCGGTTTCTCCATCAAGAACTTGCTTTCCCGAGTGATCGAGACATTTACCTGGGTCGTCCAAGTTACCACCTCGCTTGAGAGTATCCAACCAGGAGGAGAAGGACATACTTCCACCATACGAGTCCGCCTTCTTCATGCCTCAGTCCGTCAACGAATCCTCAAGCTAGCTGCTTCCCGCCCCGAATACTTCCCAGTCGAGAAATACGGTGCTCCAGTCAATGACCTTGACAGCATGCATGCAATCGTTCTATTCTGCTGTATGCCAATGTGGGACAGTTTTCCAAAAATGGGGATCTTCCCTAGCAAGCAGGAGATCACAGACTTCATCGCTCTCTTTCGGTACATCTCTTACATTACCGGCACTCCCAATGAATACTTCGAAACACCAGAGAAAGCTAAAGCTGTTATGGAGACTATGTTCCTGTACGAGCTCGAGCCGAACAAAACGTCAAAGATACTTGCGCATAACTTCATCGCCTGGTTGGAAGATCAGCCTCCGCCATACCTGTCTCGTGACTTCATGGAAGCAGGCTGTCGATGGATGAATGGTCATGAGATGTGTGACGCACTTGGATTGGGTAGACCTGGCTTGTACTACTACGCTGTATTCGCTGGACACAATGTCATTGTGTCGACCATGGCTATGTGCCAAAAGCTCATTCCTGCCTTGGATCAATTCATCATCAAGGTCAGTCTTTTATTGGACCACTATGCCTTTGGAATTCACTGATCTTTTCGAAGTTTTTCAGAAAGACTCTCTACAATGGTGTTACAGATCATGCTCATCTCGCTGGAGGTGAGGGGCCGTTCTCCTTCAAATTCGTGAGTATATTTCTTCCGAATTGGCAGAAATAATATCCTTAGAAATCTGAACACTAACAGGAAGTTCTATAGGTCCCGAGACACGATCAGAAATTTGGTAAGGAAGTTGATTTATTGGAAGGTAGAAGACGCAAAAAGATGCCACGGCCAGTCGAGCACTTATTCTTTGGGGCATTCTTGGTTGCAGTTTTTGTGTTACTTCTTCTCATTTTCGGCGGCATCAAGGGTATAATGAGCTTGCATCGTAACATAGAGCTCCAGTCTTGGACTGCTACTATGCTCCACGGTTGGAGAACCATCTTGCCGATTGGATGATGGAATTGTAATTCTGAAATCTGGCACTTGGAATCGGCCTCGTTCCTTCACGGCTTCATCTTAGGGTCGAATCTCATTTTATTTTTATTTTTTTTACCTCAAGCACCTAATCTAAGTTTACTTCTATCATTTTCAAATGAGTCCACGCTCACAATCCAACCAATGCCCTGATTCTGATTATAAAGTCTTTCCCCACCTTCCACATTCATTACCCCGAGACATGTCAGAAATTCCAATAATCAAAGCCCTTATAAGTTATGATACTCCCATGCCTCCTAAACGCATTTTTATCATCAAGTAACCTCATAGAGGTTGGGCTTGGTTGAAAAATTGTGTGTATTGACTACCCACCTTATGTCAGAGAGGCTCGTTTGCAAGAAAGTGGGGGCACGTGATCAGCATATTTGAAGACGCGTCTTTTTCGATGCCTAGCCCTGATGGAATATGAACAATCTCAACAAAGTTCTTAATAGTAAGTATTTCTTCAACTTTATCGGAGTACACTTCTCAGAGCCTAAGTGCATTTACGCTTTTGGCATATCTGGTACCCTAGCGAATGGCTTGCTGATGAAAGACAAGATAAAATGCTGAGCCTAGTACAGTACATAGCCTTCCTCGAACTAATTTCTGTTCAAATCTAATATTATTTCTCATGTCCGAATGTAAAACCCTCTCGAAAGCCACATTTGTATCAATCATCCTCCAACTTCGCTCTTCTCAAAAACTTTCCCATCAATATTCAAGATGCCCAGATTCAACGCCCGTAAACATTTCTTCCTATACAACAACCACCCTGAACGCATTTGGTACACCCCTCTCTTCTACCTGAAGCCAAACACAGAACCTTAAGACTGAAAGTCTGCAACTGTGCTTCTGAGAGTGCGCAACTACCACACATCACCCTCAAAATCTCCATTCTGCATTGATAACGTCTTCACCCTCCACGTCAATTCTCAAGTTTCAAATCTCTCTGTATAGTTTCCTCGAGAGTAGGTGTTGAGTCTTCGTTGATTGCCAGCCTTTTGCTGAGCATGCAGGAGCAGGATGTATATTTGACTTTTCCGGCTTAGCGGGTCATTGACATTGAGCCTGATATGGCCAACCGCCCAGAATAGACCTTTCCAATATAGGTCCTTGCAGGATTCGTGTATGTAGGATAGGTGTGAAGGGACTATTATGCGTTGGGATCGACAAAGCTACTCGCAAGCCTCCATGTAGATGATAGCCATACCAGGGGTCAAGGCCACAAGGAACAGAAGAATAGCTTGGAAGCCCTCCTCTAAAAACGACAAATCCAGTTCGAAGCTGGGGTAGTATGGACACCTCCTAAGCCTCTTTTAACTACTGGTATTGCTAGACGATAAAAACATAAATAGCCTCATCTCTTAATTTGTCCGCCAGCTGGCCGTCCATCGCTTCATCGAGATAGCATTCACCGATCAGAGTGTAACATGGATTTTAAACACCTGGTGAGCCTGGGAGCGAAAATGTGGCCTTTGAGGGTCGGAGGACGAAGGGCATATTTCCACCAGCCAGAATGTGAATCTCGTCCCCCATCTGAGTGTCGAAGGGAACCATGGCCAGTGAGCCATTATCAGTTACGACGAATCGAAGAAAGACTAAGCTGTGTTTCACTTCATTGAAAAGACCCTTCATGTAAGGAGTGAACTCAGGGGAGGCCTGGGGTTTATTATAATGTTCGCGAAGAATGTCATAATCGCACTTGGAGGCCCTCTGTATAAGACGACGTTCGAGAAGAGACCTGCGGCAATCGAGGATCATTGTTCTCCAGAAAGCCTTCTGCCGCGTACTAAAGTCCTGAGTTTCGCACAGAGACATTGCTATTTCCAGCCCGCTTTTGATGGCATCATTTATGGTCGTGCTGGGGTCTATGATCTCCCAGCCTGTCTTCATAGTGTCGCATTTAACACCCTGCACGTGAAGAATCTTGTAATCATCTATACTGGGGTAAAGCCGGTGGTGCCCACACGCATCGTAAAGGGCACATCGCCGCCGCCACCAAAGAAACATGGAAGTGTCTGAAGCAGAAGACCAGTCGGGTAGCCAAGAAGGTAAATGGGATTTGGCGTTCCGGATTCTTGATGACAAAAGTGGTCTTAAAGAGGCGTTCGTTTGCCAATATGTCACCAGCGGCTGGGCATACACCGTTGCGATATCTAATCGGTAGTCTGGAACTATGAACTTTTGAAAAACAGGCGGAGCAAGTCCGAGGAGACCATATACTTTATCATGGTCCCTAGTTGCAGTCCTGTGGCGATTGTCTTCCAATGCGATTAGGAAATCGAAGGCTTCGGCCTTTTTTGGAAGGTCACGAGTTTTAGTAAGAGAATAGATTTGGCTGGAGAGTTGTTCGTTGACATTACGAAACGCCACTGTACGTGTACCATCCCAGCAGCAAGAGGTCAAATGGTTACCAAAATTGAGTCGACTTTCGTGAAGAAGCTCATATGGAATATGGAAATGGCCGCAGCGAATCTCATGTATCCTAGGTAGGATGAATTCCTGGAAGGTCCAAGTACGAGAGAACTATGGACGACTTAAGAACCATTGCAACGGCTCTATAACTGATTCGATGCCACACATGCTCCAGTCCAAGCTTCTGCTATTTTTTTCATTTCCGAGTACATCAAAGCAAGGCCATTGGTGTACGTGCAGGTTATCTCTCATCCAATGAAGAGTCTCAAGAGCCTTTTCAGTCTCATTGTCCTCTTCTCCTAACCACACAATACACTGCGAGCATCCTTCAAAAATGTTGCGCATCAGGCCAATCTGATGCTCTTGCTCACGTGGATTACGCTGGTTGATGCAAATCGCGTCGATCCACATAATTCGTACTCGATCATCATGGCGTAATCGTCGCAAGGCTGCTTCCAGATTCTCAGTGACTTGAAAAGGCTGACCATTCAGTTTGATCGGACGAGTATTCTGAGGATCTCCCCAGACGTATGAGAGTGCTTCGAACTCGGGGGTCCAGTACTCTGCAGCCCAGCGCAGGCTGGTGACCATGAGGCTAGCCTTGAGTTCTTCCTGTGGCTCACCTGCTTCGAGAAACATGAGGCGGATTTCTTGGCGGAGATGGGAAGTTCGTTGTTGTCAGCCGGGCCTGATGCGAGGCTGTGTCTGAGACAGACGCCATGCCATTTTGGGAAATAAGCAGGCAATTGGCTGGGCATTCCCCTCCTGAATTGGAGCATCACGTGCGGAGTGCAACACTAGGTAAGGTGTTACTTGACGAACTGAAGGTGATGCTAACCAGAAGTCTGTCTATGTTCATGCTACTATAGTGATATGCTTGTTGAGTGGCTGGTGAATCAGAGAGAGTTGGAGATTTTCTCATTACCGTGGAGTCACGCTCCTGTCTATCTGACACAAAAGTCTGCTAACAAAATACGCCCTTTTCTAGAACTATGACATCCCCCATGAATCCAACAGTATTAAATATACACTCTTCAGCTTTTTTTCATCCTCTGCAACTGAACCAACTCGGAATACCGACCTCGAGCTTCTAAAAGACTTTCATGATTTCCACTCTCTACTACCTCTCCTTGACCGATCACATAGATAATGTCTGCATTTTGAATCGTACTGAGACGGTGTGCCACAGAGATTGTTGTGCGGCCTTTCGAGACTCGATCGAGTGCTTCTTGGACAAGGTGTTCGGAGGTAGAGTCAAGGGCCGATGTTGCTTCATCGAGTAGGCTAGTGGGAGAAAGCATGTCAGGATTATTTTTTTCATAATTCGGGAGATGAGCTGGGAAGAAATAACTTACAGAATCTTCGGGTTTCGGATCAAGGCTCGTGCAATAGCGACTCTTTGCTTTTGGCCTCCTGATAACATGACGCCTTTGGAACCGACGACGGTATCAAGACCAGCAGGCAGAGAGATCTGTTCTCATGTTAGATTCGTCTTCTAAGAGTACAAGGGAACTCACGATAAAATCATAGATATTGGCATCTTTGCACGCCCGGATAACACCTTCCTCGCCAACTTGAGTTTCGGTCCCGAGCATGATATTTTCTCGAATGGTTCCAGAGTAGAGAACCGGCTCCTGACTAACAAGTGCAATGTTGCTTCTGTAGTCCCGAAGGTTAAGAGTGGAGATGTCCTTGCCATCTAAGAAAATGGATCCGAAATTTGGATCATAGAATCTCTCTATGAGGGAGATGATCGTACTCTTCCCGCAACCGCTTGGACCGACGAGAGCCACGTACTGACCGGGCTTGAAAGTCAGATTTACTCCTTTGAGAACCTTTTGCGTTTGCCGAGTAGGATACTGGAACTTGACATCCCGAAATTCGATCGAGCCTTCGACTTTGTCAAGCTTCTCGCCTTTCTCAGACCAGGTATCGATTTCAGGGACTCGGTCAAAGAGAGACTTGAGTGTGTCGGCGGCTTGCTTTGATTTTCCCATATCCGGAGCATAGGAGAAGACTCCACCGGTAGCTTGTGCTCCAAAAATGACTGCCGCATAAGAGATGAAGAAGTTTTGAAGTGTTATCTCGTGATTCGATATCAAGGTTCCGCCGTACCAGAAGCCCAGCGCGGAGGCAAACAGCATCCCGGCGTTGGAGAAGCCAAAAAGAAGGGATGACTGCACTGTAGACTTCAAGTCTTTGCTACTTTGATCGGCCAGCATGGCTTCGTAGGTCTCAAGTACATCATCTTCGCGGGTCAGAGATGCAATAGTTCGAATAGCCGCGGTTGCTTCACAAGCATAACTGGCTGACGTCTGGTAGGCAACTCGACTTCGCATGCTGAATTGTCCAAGTATCCAGAACCTCAAAAAGCCACAACACATCAGCACCGGCATTGCCGCTGCACACACTAGTCCAAGTTTCCAGCTGAATGCACAGCCAAGAGCCAGAGCTAAAATTATTGTGGTGAGGGCGCTGAGGATGGCTCCCAGGGTTCCTCCACTCATGCCTGCTAGGCTGGCGACATCTGCTGAAAGCATGGAGACAAGCGCCCCAGAGGAATTTTCGGGTAGATCGAAGAAGGCGATATCTTGACGGAGCATGGTGCGGATTGCCTTTGAGCGAGCCCGGAAGATGAGCCTTTCAGAGCCATGACCGAACGCGATTCCCTGCCCTATATACGATAACAAAACACTGATTGCAAGAACGAAAAACATCAGAGACCAGAAGTTGACATCATGTCGTAGTTTTGAGTATTGTTCGGGCGGAAGTGAGAGGGCGGACACTTCGTGGGCTAAAAACAATGCCTGGATGGGCATTGCTGATCCTGCGAGAATAGAACAGAGAAGGCCGAAAAACATGATCAACATTTCTGGTTTATTGAAAGAGGCTGTAAAAGCTATCAAGGTCCAAAGTGAATACTTGGTTTTGGACTGGCGTTTCTCCACTTGAGAGTCGTGCCCCGACTTTTCAGAGAAGGTTTTCGTAAGACTGATTGCATTCTCCCGGGTTGAAAAGGATTTGGAAGTGATAGCAGCTAACTCGGAGTATTCTCCGTCCAGAGAGGTTTCCAAGTTGGGTTCTGAATCAGAATGCTGGGCTTGATCCCCCGTCAACTTTTGAGCTTCGAGGAGTTGAAAGTATGTTCCATGGCTTTGAACAAGTTCGTCATGCGTTCCTTGCTCGATGATAGAACCCTCGGACATAACCACAATGTTGTCAGCTCTTTTGATGGTGGATAATCTGTGAGCTATGGTAATCGTGGTACGTCCTTGGGAAGCTGCGTCGAGAGCTTCTTGAACAACCGATTCGGATTTCGTATCCAAGGCTGATGTAGCTTCATCGAGGAGTAAAATTCGGGGATCGCCGATCACAGCACGGGCAATCGCAATTCGTTGTTTCTGACCACCGGAGCTATTATTGGTAATCAATTCACGTCCATATCTATAACACTAATAATGGGAGGAAGAGTCAAACTTACAGAAGAAATCCCCTCTCGCCAACATTTGTATCATACCCTTCGGGCAGTGAGGTAATGAATGAGTGAGCGTTTGCCATCTTTGCTGCGGCGACGACTGAGTCTTTCTTCTGTGCCTCATTGGCATCCGTGAACCTGCTTCCGATGAGGCCATGTGCGATATTGGCGAATATAGTCGTCCCAAAAAGAACCGGTTCTTGACTAACCAGAGCCATTTGCCGACGGAGCCATTTCAACTCCAGAGTCTGAATATCATGACCATCGAGAAGGACATGGCCTCGGATTGGTGAATAGAAGCGTTCAACCAATCCAACGATGGTCGACTTCCCAGAACCCGATGCACCGACAAGTGCCGTGACTTTCCCGGCTGGGATTTTGAGGTCAACACCGTCCATGACAACCACCTCAGGCCTTGATGGATATACATGCTTGATTCCTTTCAGCTCAATATCTCCTCGAACTTCATCCAACTTTTGATTGTCGTTGTGATCTTCAAGGGAAGGTCGATCGATGACGCTGAAAATTGGACCGGCGGTGACAGAGGCGCTAGCAAATGCTTGGAGATGAGGGGCAACTTGACCAAGTTGACCTGAGCCCATCATCATTGCCAATAGAACAGTGATGATCTGGCCGACTGTCAACTGACCGTCAACAAAAAGCCTAGAGCCTTCCCAGAATGCCAAGGCATAGGCGCAGAGGATGATCCCTATCATCAAACCCAGCATCGCACCCATCACAACTCTCATCCTGAAGCCCCATACCTCCGCCTTTGCAAGAAATCCATCGTACTCCTGGGCAAGCCTCTCTTGCGTTCCAAGAGCTGTGGCGTTTCTGATCGAGCTGAACACTTCTTCCGCAATTGTTGCTCCTGTGCCAGAAAATTCCATAGACTTTTGTTTGAATCGAACCATGAGTTTAGAAATGCCAACCATAGCAACCACCATCGTGACAATTACAGAAATCATAACCAGTGTCAGCTTCCAATTCTTGATGAAGCCAACAACGAGGGCTGCAAAGAATGTGGCAACGCCAGACATAGTAAATCCGACCTTGTAAGATATTCCATCTTGAATCGTGCTCATGTCGCCGGTGATGCGATTTGTGATTTCCCCAGCGCCAAGCTTGTCGAAAAATGCGATATTTTGGTGGAGAATAGCGGTGAGATACTTCTGTCGAAGTTTTTGGGTGATATGTTCTCCGGTGTAGATGAATCCCACTGTGGAAATATAATTCGTAAAGAAGGCTGCGATGCCCAAGTAAACAAAGTATAGTGCCAAGTGACTGATCTCATGTCGAAAGGCGGCTGGGTCTGAATGACTGCTGAAAAATGACTGGAAACTTGAAGTAAGGTTGCCAAATACGACCTGGCAGGGTTAAGCTTGTCTTCAAGAGTTTTAATGAGCAGAGTGCTTACCGTCATGATGGGGAAAATAGCGCCAGCAGCAATTGCACATATGGAACTGCCTACCATGATCAACAAGTCCATCCTCGTTGCATATCGATATAGCATAAAGTAAGAAGCTTTCACAGACGGTAGGCTCAATTGACGGGCTAGAATTTCTTGCTCTGCCTGTGAGAGATCGTGGCTTTGGCCTTGGGCCTCAAGTTTAATGTCTTCATGGCTCACCACCGAGGAGGGCGGCAAGTTGGATGCCATGTCTGTGTCCCTTTCTCAGAGGGATGTTTCGGAGGCAGCTGAAATCGGAGAGAATGGCGAAGAACTTGAATTGGGTGGGGCTAGATGGTCTGTACCATGAAATGAAGGACGCATAGAATGAGAATTTGTGTTGAAGGAGCAGAAAAATGGCGCATGATGGCGAGACAAGAAGGGAATGACAGAAGGTATATATTATTCAATGTTCGAGGTTGGATGCTAAGGAAAGCTGAACCCCAGCAAACTGCGCCACCCGAAGCCCACCCCATAATCGTATTCCAGATTCGGAACGCGGCTATCCAAAACGAGAGTACGAAGACGCCCTCTCGGAATTATTTAAGATAAAATGCTTATCGGAGTTCATATTGGTATATTGAGACAGCCTTCTTCGGGTAAGCAGTGTGTATTCCTCCGTTATCAAGCGGCTGAGGCCGCAGTTTGCACCAACCCCGAGAAAGGGAAACAGTTTTGATTGCTGCTTTTTGAATCTTTGGAGCGAAGTGGTTCTTATGATTAAAAAAGTAAAATTCTATTACTGACAGGTTTACAATTCGCAAAGAACACCCTCTTGTTGCTTTGGTAGGGCAAGCAAGGACAGCGGAATGTCAGTGCAGCGGGAGCATTGGCCACTCAACTTGGCCCGAAGGTGATTGAACATGATTGTGGCTCCATCTCGCATCCACCAGATATTCTCACTGTATACGCGTAGTATGGCCGCGTAGTAATACAAGAGAATCGTCAAAGATACCAAGTTGCCCTCGCCGACTTTCAGTATAAATCCCTTGGTGGACTGCCTACCACTAGTCGGCCAAGTGAAGAGATAACGGTATATGTCAGGCAGAAGGCCAGTCGACTGGACGTCAGGCGAACTAATGCAAATAACGCTCAGAGGAATAATGAGGCGTTTGATTGCTGAGAAGTTCACGTCACAGGCGTCCACAGACACATTGCTTCCGAGTCCACAGGAGAGACAATGGAGGAAAATATCTTCTAGCTTATTGGCCATCGACGGTGATCGCATCAAGTACCTTTCAAGGTTAATCCTGGGACTGTAAAGCAAGATCAATGACCACTTCGTTTTTTTGAAAACGTCTTGCGCGATAACCATGCAGTCTTTCAGGCCGTGGAAGTGATCAGCTGTTCGGTTGTAATTCATAGCAAGATCGAGGTCGCCGTTAACGTATTTCTCCATACAAGTCCAAGCGTAGTGACCGAGAAGGATAGTGCAGGTGATAATGGACTCGAATTTTGCGACCGTAATCTCCGAATTCAAGGCACCGCGTAATCCTGACAGTGCATTGGAGACGTACTGCAGATCGTTCATGGGATTGCGCTTATGGGTTGGTGAGTAGTGGTGCATATGTGCCCGAGTAACTAGGAACATAGCGCTCCTGACATATTCATACTGAAGGTATTAACAACCGATACTCGTACAAGATTGTGGAATGAACTACGAACCTGCAAAGTGTTCCCCAAAATATATGTTCCCCAGGCCGTTGTTGACAGCGCTAGAGTCTTGGATGTAAATCTTTCGAAATACAAAAGAAGCTCCTGCTCTCTGGGAGTAGTTTTGGGGGCAAGTTCTAGAAAACTGAAATCGGGAGCGATCACTTCAGTCGGAGACTCCTCGATTCGCATCCCTGCACGGGCGAAGCAGGCTGCACAAGCCACTTCCCGGTGATCCCTTGAATGTTTGTTGAGCATTTCTAATGAGCTCCTGTTCAAGTCGACCGAGTTTCCATTGCCCTGGATTTGAAGACCGAATCCTACTGTTGGAATTGAGGGGGGACATGAAATTTCGATTTCAGGATATTCTCTCGAAAGTCTATCGCATAATACCAGACTAAGGGCAGAGTTTGTTGTTTGAATTCGTCTTCTGGAAAACTTATTGGTAGGCTCCAATGGGTTCCTGAAGCTGCACTGCAGTTTTCTCTTCGTGCAATTCAGACAGGCAGGTGAGGTTTCATCACACTGAATTCGATGTCAGCGGCCTCGTCCCTTCCGGGCGAGATGACTGGGAACACAAACTTTGACTTTCCTCCGCTTACAGGTTGTACACCCCTTTCTAGATTTATGGTGGACTTGTCGTTTACGTAGGGGATTCCCTTCTGGATCAACCTGCAGCTTGGCTGCTGGAGAGCCGGTAGCTTCGGGCAGGACGAAAAATGAGAAATTGCCATCCATGGTCGCGAGTATCGTATTCCAGCTTTGGATTTTGCAAGTGCGACATTCTTGTTATATCAGTCGTTATCGCGCCGCAGACGGGAACCGAGATTGACCGTGATGACCCGATCCTGCGGAGTGGTTGAGGCTGGAAGCGCCAGGTTTCATGGGGCTTCGTATTCTAGATCCGGTTAGAATAATTTCTAATGCCAACTTGATATGATATGCCATGATTGTGGCAGACACTAGGCTAGCTGAGTGGGATTCGACAGGGTATTTAAGATTTCTCGTATTCTAGATATGGTTAGCTTCAGACAATCTTACATACCATGCTTCGAGCTTCGTATGGTTGTAAGCGAAACGAATAAAGGAGGAAGAACTGAATATTATGATTTTGAAGTGATGCGCCATGTCTCGAACATCAGGCAACCCTTAAATTCTCAAAATTGTGTACGCAATCGCCTACGACATGCTTTTCTCCTGTCTGTGTGTGTGTGTATATATTTAACGTCCGGCGGACAGCGGCACGTGGCCCCTGCCCCAGGGGAGCCCATAGGACTATAGGACTCTATGGGCCGTAAGGGTCACATAGTCAGTTCTAGCTACTTTTAACTATTACAATTTGTTTTACACGCAGCTGTATTTCTACAGTTCTATAGCTGTCTACAGTCATTCCCTGTTACGGGTATGTTTTGCTGCCCGCATTATAGTCGGTCCCCCTGCCTGTAACCCGCTACTCCCGGTTTGCCCGCTGCTACCGCCCATTATAAGTGTAAAAGAGGTAAGGAAAGCGAGGAAAGAAAAGGTGAAGATTATAAGTGTGTACGATGCGATAGACTAAGAGGGGTCCTCTAGTCTAGTATATGGTTTGCAGATATCTATAAAGAACCGTGAGCTTGTGATCCAGTCTACTAGAGTAGTAGTACCCTTTGTTATCTCTAGCAAGTATACGATCTTGTCTACTGTATGTGCCTTCGGGCCAAGTTGGTTTGCATTGCTTTTCTTGTAAAAGAAGAAGTATAATGGGGACTTTAACTGTCCGTAACTATAGCTAAGTATAGTGTCGTGATGGTGGAAACGGTTGTGGTATACTGTAAAGTCTTTATAATATGTCCGCGAGACTAGTATCCGCTCAAGTGCTCCTCTTTTTAGTCCGAGCTCTATTATATCGTGTACGTATTATATACCGAGGTCGCGGTAGCTTTGCGGGGCTGTAGTAAGTTATAATTGTATGAGAGAGTTATTTGCCTTAGCTTTTGCAAGCCTTTTGAGGGAAGCGAGTGTGTATATAGTCCGTGAGGGTGGGGGGAGAGTAGCTCCGTCCTTTATAACTTGGTCGGTTGCTTCGTTATCTAGAATATTAATGTGTCCTGGTATCCAGTGGACTTGTAAGGTGCCCGGGAGTGTGTATGGAAGATGTTGGCATAGTGGCCATTGCCGTGTTACTTCTTGGAAGTGCGACGGCAGGAACGGAGCAGAGGTCGTAAGCCAAAGATCTCTATTTCAAGGTCTAACTAAAACTTAAAGCTAAGGAGAGAAGAGAAGGTCGAAGGAAGAGAAGTTCTTAAGCTGTAAGCCTGAGACCTGTTCCCTTAGCTTGAGACGTCGTCGCATCGCCAGACGTCTCATCCTCAGCCTGAAACCACTAGTGCGGCAAGCATGTGACGCGTGCCGTCACAGGAAGTCTGTGAATACTTGTTGTGACGAGCTTGTAAAGGGCAAGAGGAAATGGTAAGCCATTTCTAGGTTATTTAAGAAGACTTATAGATCGATTGCTAGCTTGGCTCCTGGTAACGTGAGCGCGTTACGTGTGCCCTCAAGAGTGCTTGCTGCTTTTGTATTAGAGACCTTTACGTATCGGCCGAGGGACTTTGCTTTACGGTCAGTTTACAAGCCGTATTGGTAGGTTATAGTACCGTATCCGGTAACTCTATCCGTAAACTCGCTTTTTGATCCGTTAAAGAATACTTGGATATTACCAAGGGGTATTAATAATAGGAATTCTAGAAAGTCTATTACGGCCTTTATTTTCGTTTGATCTTATAAGGCATTAATCCTCTTATAAGTATCCGTGCGAGTCTCTCTTATAGTCCACGGGGGGACTTGGAGTGGATTGACTTATTCTGTCCGTGAAAGAGAGAATAAGAGATGTGCAAAGTGTATATTGCTTATCTTTGTTTATAGGACTTGTATTTTATAGACTGTAAGTGAGTATTACGGGTCTAGCCAAGTTGTCCTTGTAATAAATATACTTATAAAGAGGTTAAGTTCAATCTCTAATAACTATAAACATGCTTCTCTATACAGAGTTATAGTTTGTGTAGTCTTATAGACTGGGAGAATAGCTCTTGTACTTGTAAGTATTACTTTTCCAAGTAGGCCTAAATGGGAGTTTACCCGGTTTGAGACATATTATCTGTTTTTTGTCTTGGTCCTGCCTGGTCACCAGGTCTCAGTCACAAAGTAGCCTTTCTTGAGGATACAAGCTTTTACGGCCTGTTATAAGAAGATTGGTGGCACTCCGCGGGTAGTCTTGTCTAGGGAGCGGAGGGCATTATTAACCGTGAGGGCCTTTGTGGCTAGAATTCGGATATGCGGTTTGAACGATAGCTTCCTGTCAAAGAACACGCCGAGCCAGCGTAACGGGCCGGTGGCTTCTTGTATAACGTGAGTGCCAGCGGTAACGGAGGGACAACTTGCTGGCGGTGGGTCTGCTCGTTATAGTGTAAAGTGGATTAGCTCTGACTTTTTAAGGTCAAAGGTGATCCCCTCAACCTGTTCCCATTGGAGGGCTTCTTGGGCGTCTGCCTGTAAGCTATTGCAATTGTCTTGTAAGCTTCTGGAAATGGCAAGTAGGGCAATATTGTCTGCATAGCCAAATCTGCGTGCTGGCACGCCTAGCCAGAAGAGTGGGGCTATATATAGCATGAAGAGGATTGGTGAGACAGGGGAGCCTTGGGGCAAGCCGTATTGGATTGCTGTCTCTAGGCCTGTTTCGCCGTCTAGCCGGATCCTTACGGTCCGCCGTGTAGCAAAGGAGTAGACCCAGCGGACTAGGTGGTCAGGCCAGCCTTGTTCGCGAAGCCTAAGGGCAAGTCGGCCTGGGAGGACTGCGTCAAAGACTCCCTTCACGTCCATAGTGAGTAGTGAGGCCTTGTAGTGCTTTTCTCCTGTCTTGAGATTCCTTCGGGGAGACCTTGGTGAAGTGGCACGTGATCATCCAAGAACAAAGGGGTAGCGAGGCCACAGGCCACACTACCTACCTAGCTACCCATGATCTCGCCCTTTTTTTCAAGGGCAATTTTTTATTGCAAGCTTCAAATTTCTACCGATTGTGATCTGCAGAGGACGGTTTGTCGCCTATTTTGATAAAACAGAAGACCGGGGAAGGCTTAGGTAAATAAACCGCATGAAGTTTTGTATACTCGCCAGGTTACATTCACTACTAGTACAAGCCAGCTGTAGATTTCAAATTGTGTGTAACAATAATTATTTCATTGACATTAGTAAGTTATACTCATACGTTTACATCCTAGTAATGGACCTTATTCTGCGAAGGGCGAGGGAAGACCCCACTCTTGACCTGTCGATGACTAAGAATAATATCTTACTTCACCAAAATCTGGCCCTTGAATTTACTCATGAAATAATCCTCACCTGTTATTTCAAACCTAATCCTAATTTGAGGATTTGGTCACGATGGTAACATCAACAATCCAAACTTCGGTTGAGCACTTCGAGCTCAGCAACTGGGCCCTATCATGCCCATCCCGAAGCCAGACAGAAACAAGCGAAGCCCCCGCGATCACTCCAAGCGATACCACGTTCGATGAGACCGTGATCCAAGAACTGAAACCCGTAGATGGCGGGGTAGCAGCATGGACTGTCTTAATTACCGCATTCGTCTTTGAAGCGGTCTTATGGGGTACTTCACTTCTTTGCTCCCCAACAAGTTCAGTGCTCACCACGTGATGGCTAGGATTCCCCATCTCCTTTGGTGTCTTTGAACAATACTACTCCACCATTCCCGCGTTCTCCTCAAGCAGCTCGAAAATTGCTCTGATTGGAACCCTTGCCCAAGGACTTTCCTACCTCGGGGGTCCCATCTCAGCTATGATAGCAAAGCGCTATCCCCGCTACCAACGACAACAAATATGGGTTGGCTGGCCGCTTTGTATTCTCGGTCTCGTACTTGGGTCATTCACAACCACCGTTGATGGCCTCATAATCACGCAAGGAATAATGTATGGCGTCGGTTTCGTGACGCTTTATTATCCTATTATTAGCATGGCAGACGAGTGGTGGGTTGCGAGAAAGGGGATGGCGTTTGGAATTATTGCCTCCGCCGCGGGTGCCTCCGGTACCGTTATGCCGCTCATTATAAATTCATTGTTAAAGAAATATGGGTATAAAACTACGTTGAGGGTTATTGCTGTTGCGATGGTGATTTTGACAGGCCCGTTGATTTTTGCGTTGAAGGGACGCTTGACGCATTCTGAGAGGAGTACGATGACGAGGACTAATTGGTCGTTTGTGGGAAAGCCGCTTTTTTGGGTGTATTGTTCTTCTACTCTGATTCAAGGGCTGGGATTTTTCTTCCCAGCGGTATATTTGCCTTCTTATGCAGCGGACATCGGTCTATCTTCTACCCAGGGCGCATTTATTCTGGCGGTTATGGCTGTTGCGCAAGTCCTGGGGCAATTTGTCTTTGGATATCTGTCAGATAAGCACCTGCCAGTCAGTACTTTGGCTACGGTATGCTCGTTTATGGCAATGGTTGCTACGTTTGGCCTTTGGGGAATAGCGAAGTCTCTGGGGTTGCTGCTCACCTTCAGCATTATATTCGGGTTCTTTGCGTATGGCTTTGCAACGATGAGAGTTGGTATGGGTAGGGCAGTCAGTGATGACCCTTCAGGTGTCGTTGCTACATTTGCGATTTTGGTCTTTTTACAAGGTGTGGGAAATGTTCTTGTTGGCCCAATTAGCGCAGGCTTGTTGGAGAAAACGGTCAAAGTTAATGCGTATGGAATCAATATGTATAAGTCTCTTGTTATTTTCACAGGAGCATGTATGTCGTTGAGTGCTGTGGTTATTATTTTGTTCTTCCTTTTGCCGCAGAAGGTGAAAGAAGTACAGTTTTGGAAATTTAGGATGTCTACTGCTAGAAGTTGAAGACGAGACAAGAGGGAAAATAGTAAAGCGGTACCTGGTCCACACCTTCATGAGGCCTGTGATATAGAAGGTTTGGAACAAAAGCAGAAAATAAGCGTGGTGCGGCTATCAAGAATCGTGAAAATGATTTCGTCTGAAGAGGAAAAGCATCATATACGAGGCTGAGTACGCTCATAGCGTTTCGGAGCCTTTTTACGCTTCTTGGAATATTTCAAATCTCTGCTGGAGATTTAACCTTCAAGAAACAGAGATCTCAAATCTGCGTGGTCATGGGATTGAGGTCCCTAGATTTTTGCTGGTAGTGTAGGAGAAAATGGGGGTGGAATCAAAATATCGGAGGAGTCCTATGCACTGTTGCACACATAAATCTTTTGCATTAACAAGCAAGACAATCTCAGACGAACTTTCGCAAGCTCATTCCCATTGCCAGAAAGAAACGTTCTGTCTCGACCTCGCGCCCAACCAATACTCATCGATCTACGGAACAATCACCCCCGGCCCAATTTGGATAAGTCCGGAAATTTGACGTCTAGTGAAGATGGAATGCTCTTTTCAGATATTTGTTTCGATGTGAATATTCCAAGATGTCAAGTAGAGACCCTCGAAATTAGGCAATTGGGCTATCGGGATATGACACAAACACTTTTGAGACTCTCGAGCTACCGTTTGAAGATATTTTCGGAGCACGCAAATGTAGTGCACGTAGAGAATCGAGAAATTAGGAGAATTGATGGAGTAGAGAATGTTGAGGTAGTTTGATGGTAAATAAGGGGTAAGTGCTCAAAAGTGCGCGAGCCTTGCGCAGACTTCAGGCCATGGCGGGGTTCGATATTCTCGACATCTTTCCTTCATCCAAGGCCTGTAATCATTGCTCATCGCAATCATTTCGTCTCTAATGGCCAAGTTCAAGCAAGCAGGGCTAGTCTCTGTACTTGATAGCATGGCTTCTTATCTCAATCATTGCACAGAGAATGGATGCTCCTCCGCCAGACCGTATCGGACGACAGTCCTCCGGACCTGTAAATCATAAATAAAGCTCATCATGTATCCGCCATCCAAGTCAATTCCGTTCCCCACCAGTCGTCATGGAACCAGTCTATCAATCCCTTACTGAACGAGCATTGTTACTGAAAGAACGAGTCGAGGATGGGTCTACAGGCCAACACCGTATTATCGTCGCGCTAGCCGGCGCTCCTGGCTCGGGCAAGTCCACAATCGGCGCCAAAGTCGTGCAGCGCTTGAACGCAACATCCACGACCCCGTTCGCAGCTCTCGTCCCCATGGATGGGTTCCACCTCCCTCGGTCAGCCCTCGATCAGCTTCCCAACCGCACAGAAGCCTACGCCCGCCGCGGGGCATCATGGACCTTCGATTCCGACGGCATCTTGAATCTCGTCCATGACCTCTCGAACTCGCGCTTCGAAGCCTCGGCTGATATTATACCTGCTCCATCTTTTGACCATGCGTTGAAAGATCCAGTGGAGGGTGGGATAAGGATTACACCTGAGATCAAATTTGTGCTGTTGGAAGGAAACTATCTGCTGCTGGATGAAGAGCCATGGCGTCGCATTCAGGGGCTAGTGGATGATAGTTGGTTCGTGGATGTTGAGGAGAGTCTAGCACGGGGAAGGATTGCAAAGAGACATATCAAGAGTGGGATTGAGACGACATGGCAGGCGGCGGTGAGGAGAACAGAGGGGAATGATTTGGTTAATGGGAAGTTGATCAGGGAGAAGTTGGTTAGGCCTGCTATTATGGTACAAAGTATTGAGGAGTAAGGGACTCCTTGGTTCGAAGATTTGGTTTCACTATAGAAAATATGCAAACATTGGCATACTTCCAAGGTTCTGGAGTTTGGCGCCTCGTTAAAGTCTTTCTTTTCCTTCCTACACTGGACAAATCCAAACTTTCTCATCATTTCAACACCTTCTGAACAACAATAACAGGCTCAATATCATTAAGGTTATTCATGTCTTCCGTCGAAGAGCCATATTCCCTGCGTTGGCTTAAAGCAGGTGACCAATACTATTAATTTTGTTTCTGCTGCACATCTTGTTCGTGAAGCGTGGGGAAAGCCTAGCTCCTTTGGAGATATCGGTGACTACTTGCGGAATCTCAACGGAAGTTCCGTTCTTTCTGGTGATTCATTAGGGCTTCGGGGTAATTGCAGCTAGACTCATTGATGAAAACATCACTTAGGCTGTAGATAGTCCATTGTGGTAGTCCTCAGTACTGTTTTATCCGTTTGATATCATGAGTGGCATGGAATGAGCAAACGGTAATTGTAATCAGATTGGAGAGACCGATACCTTGAGCCAGGATTATATGAAGAAAATTTTCAATCATTGGCTGGCTGGGGCCCTCGAGCTGAGCTTAAATGGTAGATTGATTTAGAAACAGAAACAGCAGTACCTGGGACAAAGAGCAAGGGAATCTCAATGAAATAGCCGCGTATAATCTATTTCAGTGAGCACCAGCACGGGGGAGTTTAACTGTTCCTATTCAAACCTTTCCATTAGGGAATGTGATGCCCTACTTCTAGCTCTTGTAAAACCTCCTTGTCACAGTACAGCTTATCTCGACTGATTTCAGATATCTTTATAGTCCTGAGACCATATCAATTATAAAGAAGGAGAAAGGAACATAATACGGATCCAAGGAATTGTGATCTTTTCGAAACACCAAAAATCTTCCAATGTTCAGTTTCCCTTAACCTTGAGGCGGAGCTTGGCATCATTTCATAACTGCCCTTCGGGATCATCGATGCGTGTGTCACTCATATGGGTAGTATTTCTTCGATTCGCCTCTTGTTTCATCATGGAGTATTGAGAAGTCGCAGGGTCGGTGTTCCTATGCGATGATAATTCGACGCTTGAAAGGAACGGAACTAGGATGAGCTGATTACGAAGGGAGTAGTTTCGATAGTAAGCGTCGAGACTTCGATACCAACTGAGTTGATACTTGGGAATTCGTCGTATTTTCCTACCAAGAAACGCTGCTTTTAATCGCTTGCTCTGCTTTGGTCAGAGGTGGGTGAGCTTTTCTAAATGTAACTTACTCATTCCTCTATACAAAAAACCAACTCATAGATTCCAGATTCCCTTTTTGTATCCACATTCGTCGATACAGAGCACTTAACTGAAATCCTATAGTCAGAATAGGGATTGACCTCGCAAAATGTAGGAAGTGGGGTCCGAAAATCGTTCTCAAAGATAATGTGACCACTCTCGACTTGAGACCATCTATGGTCGCTGAACCTTAAAACGCCACTTTGATCGTAGTACTTATCACACAAAGCAGCCCAAGGAATCAAGGCTCTGGGCTCAGGACCGGGCTCGACAGCATTTTCGTCTGATTTTAGCCCCAGATCGATGACGAAATTGCAGTACCCTTTTTCGCCCACCCTGTGTATGTCGTTCAAGTCGATTCGAAGTCGACCCCAAAAATCATCTTTCCCCAACAAAGTGTGAAAAGCATTGCTCAGAGGATCCCAGTACTGGGTCGCAAGGAGTGCGCGTGGGGAATTTTGCGTTACCTGCCACCACTTCGTCCTATTGTCAATGCGGACGGTGAAGCGATGTGCCTTTTGCATGGTAAGAAGATCAGATTCCGTCTTGCTGATTGCCTTTCGGATGTGGAATGTCCCAGGAACATACTTAAGCTTTCTTCCAGGGGGCATGAGAACTATAGTCTCAGCGATGCATCGTGCATATCCATGGACCGTCGAGGCCAGACAAAGAGCAATTGATTGCTTAGAATTCCCGTAATTGCAATACAGGTCCACGAAATTATTGCTTCTCGTATCATTTTCCTTAGATCGGTATAGCAGCTCGCTAAAGCGAATTCCACGATTCGTCGCTTCGAATTCGATAGGGAGGTCATCAACCCTCTGAAGGCCTCCACATCCCTGGAATTCAGACACCGAGCTTGCAAGACAACCACGATATTCTTGCGTATTGTCTTGTGCTGTCGATGCAAACTGTGTGGAGATTAGCATCGTATTTTCTCTGAAAAGCTGGAATTGAAGGATAGGAAACATCATAGGAATTTAAGATCTTTTCATGAAACTTGATGTTAGCAAAGGGCAACGAACCAACGAAAGATCATTGTTTTGTTTCATTATCTCTTCCTGGAGTCGAATGAATGCTTTTGGGCCTTCTCCGTAGATTAAAGGTACGTTGACATCGAAAAGACCTAGAAGGGAGTACGCGCGGTCCTCCACTCGTGAAGTCTTTCGACGCGATGCCCAAGACATGCGTCTCGCAACTGGGATGGTCGATAAGAGGTTGCTATCTTCAAGGATCTCAAGATCAATGCCGGTAATGGCGGAAAGCTCTTGTTGTAAAGACTGCTTGGTTCCACTCCATTGCCACCTCTGATCGTAGAATTCCACCTTCTCTGGTGCTATCAGTTCCTGTAAAGTCCACCCTCGTGTGAACCATCTGCATCGCCAAAGCTCATTTTTTTGAACCTCATCTTCCGATGCTGAAAGGTCAGAGAGGAAAGCAAAGCAGATAGCTGACTTTTTGTACCAGTTGAACATCGAGTTTATAGCTTCGGTCAGCTCTGCACTGCTACTCTTATCTATGCAACAGGTATCTATCCAGGCATAGCTCAAGTCCCACTGGCGGGCCAGCCGGCATGTCTCAATCACCTTTGAGAATCCTTTTTTCGTCCTAGCGTTGGGCAGACTTTGCATGTCTTGGAAGCTGACCTCACCGTCTTCCCCTGACGGCGGAACATTTTAACTTGGTCCAGATGCTTAGTTCAGTTAGGAGAGGACTTACAAGTATGTGAGAGGATAGCATAAGGATGGTCTTCAGAGCTCATGAAGAACTCCAGCTCAAGCGAGGTCGTGTTCAGAAGCCACATGATGAGGTGGCAGTCGTCGCAAACTTAACTCCAGCAAGAAACAATATCGGACTTCAATCAGAAAGTTTTCGGAAAGCTTTAGGATGACGAGTGCGTTGGAAGAGTTGTGAAAATTCGCAGCCTTGTTGGACATGATGAAGCCCAGGCAGCTGAGCCGCGCCTCAATCGCAATGCATCCCCAGCGTGTCACTGGAGGGGAGATGCACCAATCCAAGGGTGATAGGGGACCCTGCCTGAAATTAAATATCTATACTTTCTTAATAATGGATTATACATTATTATAATTCAATTCAAAAAAAAAAACCAATAAAAAGAAAGAATAATTAAAAGTGCCTAATTAAGTGAGCGTATTAATATTATATTAATACTGTATTACTTTATTAATACCACGAAAGTCGGACTCTAATCTTATCCTCGCCCGTTCCGTTTAGTCTGCGGAGCAACTGCTGCTTTAACCTGAGCTGAGGGTGAGCATCCCGGAGCAGAGCCTGAGCATGCCTGAGCAGGGCCTTGAGTAGGGCCTGAGTAGAGCCTGAATAGAGCCTGACCTGAGTCAGCCTGCGCACCATAATGTGAAACCTATTTTGGAGTTAAGAAGAAGCATAGTATTGCATGTGGTCTTATTGTCGGTCTATAGTGGTCTCATTCCGGAGTTGTATTGGTGCAAGTCGCGATTTTTTTTGGAGGGTCGCGAGGCGGCGGAAGGCTGCCACGCTGCCAAGAGTCGACCTCCGCTTCCCTCCCCCGCCCCAGCACTTGCCCGAGCAGGGTGAGCGGAGGTCAGCGGCGTTACCTACCTCCCGCGTCAAGCTGGGGAGGAGCGGCCTCTCTGGTTCAGGAAAGTAGCATGGGGAAGAAAAGCGCATGGAGCAGTTTAATAGCAAGTCCAAAGTTGTAGGCGGCACTCTAGGTCGTGCAAGCGCGAGGGGGGATAATGGGTTGGGGGGTTGGCGGAGAATAAATAATAAGAGCAGAAATAGTCATCAAGCTGGTTGGGGGTGATTCCGCGGGAATTGCTGGTGGTGCTTCAAACCCACGGGATGGAAGCCGGGACTCATGATAGGTTGAATCCTAGGAAGCATGTGGATGATGGCGAGCAGGTCGGCATTATGTCGATAGGTCACTGTTCTACGCGCCTGACAGAGATGAGTCTTGTACGGTTGATTATACATACCATAGCCCAGAGGTTTTCTTCTGCAAACATCAACAGAGGAAGGCGAACCTGCGTGAAGTATTAGATCCTGATTAGAGATTATCCCTTCGTCTGGTGAGACATTGTCAGGCGCCAGCAGGGGGTTCTTGACTGCTTTGCAAGCCAGCGGATTACTACTAAATTACTAAGCAAGACACACGCATTCTGTCGAAGCGAGAACCCCCTGTTAGTGCCTGACAATGTCTCACCAGACGAAGGGATAATAAGGTATTACCTTAAAATAAATTCCACTACCGTATCGCTTAAGTATTAATACCTCAGGTATCGTTCCCCAGCCTGCACCTACCTAGCCAGCGATACAGGAGGCAACGAGCTTCCCATGCTCTGTTCAAACCAGCCATGTATCTAGCGAGGCTCTCATCTAAAATTTTGGACCATTTCTGCTGTGGAGTTCAGACGAATTGAAGACATGTCAGCGACACCCCCTAGCGACAGCCTTTACACACCCCTTGCCGAAATCGATGAGATCCGGCTCCTCCACCTGGAGCCTAATTCCAGCCTTGACGGAAATCTGATGACATGTACCTTGCATCATGCGAAACTCTCTAACAAGCCTCGATACGAAGCACTGTCCTACATGTGGGGCCCAAAAGAGATGAAATCGATACAGTTAAATGGGCAGCGGTATAACGTCAGGGAGAATTTGTGGCAGGCGCTTTTCCATCTGCAAGAAACCAATACCAAGAGAGTCCTCTGGATCGACGCTGTTTGTATTAATCAAGACGATATCGAAGAACGCAACTATCAAGTCAGCCAAATGGGCATGATATATCACAAGGCGTGGAGAGTCTTATCCTGGCTAGGACCAGACAACGACCCGACAATCGAGCTCGGGATCTGGGCGCTTAACAACCATGTTCGGTTTCTCTCTCAGCCGATAACGGATGATTGGGTCTGCAAGTTGAAGGCTGTCAAAATACTCTGCTTCCGGCCGTACTGGACAAGACTCTGGATCATTCAAGAGGTTCTGGGAGCAAGGAAGAATAAGTGGCCCTGGCAAAGAAGGCTCTTAGTATTCTGCGGCCGAAGGTCATTCGATATAAGGAGTCTATACTCACTGTCTAGAGTGACGGTATCAAACGCTGGAGTGCATGACCCGCATGTCATCTCGCAGGCAAAAGCTACTATAAGGGAGATTTACACTAGTTTCGCTTCGATTCTTAGTAGAGCCTTTGAACCTGCAAAACAGATAAAGGGGGCACCCTTAAGAGATCTTCCTCTCATGTGGTTAATCGCAACGTATGGAGCCTCAAAGTGTGAAAATCCCCGAGACAAGATATTCGGCGTCCGAAGCCTGGCAATGAATTGCTGCCAGAAAGCTACCAAAGTCGACTACGCAATGTCGATTCGGGGGCTATATGAGGTGCTTGTTGAGCATTATGTAGCGGCTCATTTCCTTCTTGGGTCGTGGTATGAAGTCCCTAAGGTTTTCCAACGGGTCCATCTTTTTCTTGGAATAACGCTTGAGGATATATCGAATAATTTTACCACATCAACGTTTCCAGATCGTCTCGGGGACTTGGATTCGGACCCAAGCGAAGAACTTCCTTTCTTTCCGACGGGCAAAGTTAGAGGTGGGATTAAATATATTCATCAAGCACCGCTAGAAGGACAAGAAAGGGGTAACTCAAATCACGCAAAAGATTGGAGTTTAGAAGCAATCGAGCAGCAGTTGGAATATATTCAAACGCAGTCCACAACTACCGGACGTCCATGGCTCTCAACCGAGACCGATCTCGTCCAGTCTTTCTCCTCAAAAAGAGGCGCATACGCAACTATACACCGAAGTCGCCTAGACAATGGCCGAGAGGAAGGGCAACAGAGAGCACTATCCTCAATGAAAGAGAGACTCTACATATCCCGACCTCACGACCAGATCGAACCCAAGCACCCAACGCCTCCCTTTTCCAACCAGTTAGAGTTGTTACGTACCAGCATATCACCACTCCCGGAACACTGCAGAATCGCCATTGACTCAACCGGCCTCCTGATCCTCGTGCCCGCGAGCTCCTCGGTCGGCGATCTAATCTGCCAATTCAAAGACTCGAACATCATCCTTATTATTCGGCCAAGGCCTGATTGTAAGCCAATACGACATACACGCATGCTGTTATCGCCCCGCAGCAGACCAAAATGCGACTTGATCGGGCGTGCGGTCAGTCTCGTTCCTTGCTCGCGATATCGGCCGGCGGAGATTCCTGGGAGGACGATTGATTTGTTTCGGGGGAATAATCAGGGGGAGACGGACGATACAGTGTGTCTTAGTCTTGACACTCGCACATTACAGCTATTGACAGCTTTTTCGAAAACTCCTGATATTATAGCGCCATAATAGCTGACTATTTATGAGTAGCTGCCGGGAGGGCTAATACTATCCCTCGTAAAAATCACAGAATCGACGGTTAATTCCGCTTTTTGTATAGTGACTACTATCAGTCTCTTAGTAATAATAACTGACCATTTTCGCTATACATCTCATCCCCTAAGCCTTCAGTTATTCGCATAAAACACTAAAATTGACACTCTCCTCGACAACCGCAACCGGCCACTCCATAATCCAGTTCCACGTCCCCTCAGTCGCTTGCAATAGCCCCCAAATGCCTAACACATTCCCTCTCGCAATATCACCCTTCCCTTTCCCGTCGCGACCATGTAGCCACCAAACCCTCTCCAAACCATGCATTAACGCGAAATTTCTTGCGAGTAAAGCCATTTCAACTGGATTTCTCTCATCAAGCATCTCCTCAAAGCGGCTCTCAGTTATTAACGGAAAGATTACGAGCATGTTTTGAGCAGCGGGAAACGGGTAGGGCGCTGTCAATATGTTGATCATTTCCCGATGGTTCCGCAGCGTTTAAATAAGAACTGTTCTTTCTTTTGTTTATTCTTCCGCAGAAGAAGCAAGAGAAATCAGAGCGTAAATCTTTAGGAGCTGGAAAGAGGATATGAGAGTAGGTGGAATTGGAAGTACTGATCTGCTCTATGAGTTTTGAATCAGGATCATTATCTTCATGGCAGGCAATCTGCCTCACGGTGCTTGTTTATGGAGGCCATTCGCTGACACAAATCCCCATTCTTTGCCTTTTTGACTACTCACCAATCATCTGAGATGGGGTTTTCAACTAAAAAGGAGAGCCTTAATAAATGTGACAGGGGACCAAGAACGACGACTATTACAATCTCTTGATAGGCTCAAAGAGGTGGCTATATTACAGGTGGTAAGATCTGCCAAATTCTATATATAGATAATATGGAAACTATAACCGATTCTCAAAAGAGCCAGAAGAGGACCACCATGAGCGTAATCCAGCTGACTTAATAGCCTACTCAGGACTCAGGGCCCGGCTCAGGTAAGCAGCGACTGCTCAGGTCCAAAGACGGAAGTGGACTTTGGTGAGCTTAATTGTTGTCTGAGATTGTAGTGGTAATCTGCGCCGAATCTTTACCTCAGTTCCTTCCAACGTGGTTAGTCACCATCCCCGCTCTTGCTCAGGCGCTACTCATCTTCGCCTCACCCTCTACTCAGGTTGCTCAGTCACCTTCCTGCTCTCCCTTCTATTAACCAATCATAATTGACTTCCTATTCGAATCTGTCGTGCGAAAGTTGTCAACTCTACCCGACTATGTTCAGGGGGACGAAGTCGGCTCCTAGGGAGCCTAAACAGGACCCCTCCAAAAACATATCCTTCAATCTCAAAGCAGATTCTTCTCGCAATATAGCGTGGCCCTAGCTCTTTTCAAGGAGAACTTACCCTCGTTCCTCCTCCTAAATCTGTGCTTTTATCCTTTTTTCTACCAAGCTATACTTCTCCATCCGCTCCTCCGCATTTGCTCACACATTGTAAATTTTTATTTTCATAGACTACTTATTTCTTTGATCTTCTTGTCACTTGCTCGTATTGCATCGTTCTTGTCAGCAATCGCTCCCTTTAACAAATATGACTACAGTCATATGCGATATAAGTGTTCTTTTGCGATTTTTTTTTTCGCCCATCGCCTTTTAAAGTGTGTAAAAAGGCGTAATTCCATTCCCATTTCACCACGCCACGCTCCTTTTACTTTAAAACAGCAAGTTAAACTCGTATTTATAAGATTTACTTAAATATAACTTTTTATTTTTAAAAATTTCTTCTTTTATTTTTTATTTTTAATTCATTTTGCCTCGACTTAAATATTTAATATCTCTCTTACTTATATAAACTAAGATAAGTTAAAGAAAAGAGAAGAAAGAGATTGAGGTATATAAAATAAAAATGAATTTTATTTATATTTGTAATGTGTACTGGCTGTCACGTGGGAAATCACGCGGCAGGTCTGTACATGACTTGGGTTATACACTGTCAACAAAGTGCTTGCAGGTGCCTGTACACCTTCGCTCCTCCGGTTAATTATAAATCAATTACATCACTATTATATACCTTACTAAATAAGTACGGGATAGATATATAATCACTATATATATATAGCGGATACTCACCTAAATCTCTTAGAGAGTTCAGAGATTAGTTCTATACTGAATCCACTAGTCTCACAATTCACTGATTCTATTAACTTATTACCTACTACTATCTATCTTATAAGCTAATCTCTCTACTCTTTAATAAGAAGTAATTCGATAAATAGTAATACCAAATTACTATTCCAAAAGTACTACTCCGGTACCTGATTAAACTGGTAGAGTTAATCAAATTATTAATAGGAATAGTAAAGAGTTATTAAACTTTACCTTTAATAATAGGGAATCCCAAGTCCCTATTAATAACTATAATAATAATAATAATAATCCTATTAATAATAATAATAAATTTATTCTTGATATTCAAATTATAATAATAAGAGATATTAAAATATTCCTGATTTCTAATATTAACTATCTGTGAGAAAAAAGACAGGAAATTAATATAATTAACTATTATATCTTAGATCTTTAATAGAAGAAGAATATTCTATAAAAAGACTTAAAATTAATCATCTCTATTAATAATTTATTTATTAATCTGACTTCTATCTCCTTCCGATTCTTGAATTCGAAGGATACTAGACTGGAATAGAAAAGTTCTTTTATATCTAGTTTAATAAATATTAATAATTTTAATAATACTATTATTCCAGAACTATAATATAATAAACTTAAAATAGAACTTAATAGGAAAAAGTCCTATAAGGTCCGGACTTCTAATATATATTATAAAAAGAATTTGAATAAATAGAGAATCTTTATTTTCTTTTAAGAATAAGTCTTTAGAATCCAGTTATAAACCTATAATAGATATTCAATTCAAGTAAATACTATAATAAGTATATTATAGGATAATATTTATAATATTTGAAAAACTATATAAAGACAAAGCCTTTCTTTTTATAGGATTTATTAGAAAAGTTTCAAGGCCTTTTTAGTTAATATAATTACTATATCTCAAATATATTAATAAAAAGTATTTCAGGGTTTTCGAGAACTCTAATAATTAAATAAAAAATTAATTTCCGAATTATATACTCGAATAATTTCTTTTAAAATAGATTAAGAATTATATTCTAAAAGAAACCGAATAAGGATCTTTAATATTATTTTAATAGATAAAAAGATTAAAAAGTAATTTACTTTTATATTTTATAGAAAAGAAATAAAATTTATAAAATACTAGATTAAATAGATTTAATAAACTAAAAATCTTATTTATTTATAAATAAAAAAAGGAAAGATAAGGGATTCGAATAAGAGTAATTCTATCTTAAAAGATTCTAGAATTGGGAATTCAAATTCTCAAGAATATTAAAAGAAAAAGGAAAAGTCCAGATTATATTATAATAATATATTTAATAATAATTCTAGACTTTCCAGATTCCTTTCCAGATCTAATTTCTTTATTAATATAATCTATTATATTTATAATTAAAAAGAATATTATATAAATAATAAGAAATATTCTAAATATAATAAATAAATAAAATAAAATCTTAAAAAAGTAAAGATTCAAAAGGATTTCTGGAATCTTTAATAGTAAATAAATCAGATTATTCAAGAAGAGTAATTATATTTAAATTCTATAAAGGACTTGGAAAAAGAAAAGACTAAGTCTTAAATATTAATAATTATAATTCTAATAAAAAAGGTATATTTATTTATATAATAATCTATATTCGATTAATTCAATCTGAGATAAGTATCTTTAAAATATTTATCAGATTAGGAAATATAAGAATAGATTATAATTTCCTTAATAATAAATAGATTTAAAATAAGAGATTTATACTCTTAATTAAATATAATTAAGAATTTATAACCTTTTATAATAATAAATTTAAAATCCATTAAGTTTATAATCTTGAGATTTTTATTATAAATAATTATAATAAAATATATCTATTCAAGTTCCGATTCTATAATTATAAAAATATTAATATTTATTATTTTATTTTTAATATAGAATTTTATAAGAAAACTATTATATAATATATTAATTATATTAAGAAAAGATAAATCTATACTCTAATATAATCTAATAATATTAAAATCCTTATTCTAAAAGAATTTAATAAAGAGTTTAATAATCTATTAGATATTAAACCTCAAGTATTATTTATAATAAAAAACGAATATAATTATTTGAGAAATTAAAAATTATATCTTTATAATAGTTTTCAAGTATTTATATTATTATATAACTCTAATTATAATAGTCTTAATACAATTATATATTAGATTAATACTCTCTATTAAGGAGTCTCGGAAATACTATTATATCTCCGAAAGCCTGATTATAATATATTAGATTATTTTAATCCCGATAAAGTATTAGAGTTCCTTAATTTAAAAGATATTAAATATTCGATTAATATAAATAGACCAATTCCTTATAATCTCTTATATAATTTATTAAAAGTCTAATTAAAAATACTATATTTATATTTATAGAATATAATCCGCAAGTATTAAATTAGACCTAATATAAACTCTATTAGAGTCTCTATTCTCTTTATTCCGAAGAAGATTAAAGGCCTTTAACTTTATATTAATTATTATAAATTTAATAAAATTATAATAAAGAATCGATATTCTCTTCCCCTTATTAATAAAACCCTTAATAGACTAATAAAAGTTAAAATTTTCACTAAATTTAATCTCAAGGATATTTACTATTATATATATATATATAATAATTATAAATAAAAGATAATATTCAAAACCCGTTATAAATATTTTAAATACTTTATAATACCTTTTAGATTAGTAAATACACTAGTAATATTTCAAGTATATATTAATATAATTCTAACCAGTCTATTAGACTATTTTATAATAATATATTTAAATAATATTCTTATATATTCACGAAATGAAAATAAATACTATAATTATATTTATTAAATATTTACTAAATTATATAAAAATAATCTATTTTATAAATTAAATAAATATAAGTTTAATATTAAGGAAATCGAGTTTCTCGAATTCCTTATTAATATAGAAAGTATTCGAGTAGACTTTAAATAAATCTATAATATTATTAAATAATCTAAATCAGAATTATTTTATAATATTTAAATTTTTCTTAAATTTATAAACTTCTATTATAGATTTATTTATTAGTACTTATATATAATCCTTGGATTTATAAATCTCTTAAAGAATATAAAACGAGATTATAAAATCGGTCTATTCTAATAAATAAAAGTAATATAAAAGAGTTTTCAATTCTTAAAGAATATATTTATTTTAATATCTATTCTAGTCTATTTTAATCCCTTTAAAAAGATTAGAATAGAAACTAATATATTAAAATTTATAATTATAAGAACTATTTTATAATAATATAAGATTAGTAATAATATTAAATAATACTAATACTCAATAATATTTTAATTCCGGAAACTTATTAGGATTGAATATAATTATAATATTTATAATAGAGAATTTCTTATAATTATAAAAGCCTTTAAATATTAGTACTATTATTTTAAAGATATTAGATATATAATCAAGATTATTACTAATTATAAAAACCTTTAATACTTTATAGAAATAAAGTATTTGAAGAATTATTAGATATATTAAATAATATATTTTATAATATATAACTTTGAGATTATATATTATAGAGATATCTTAAACCCTATAAACAGATCTAATAAATATCCCGATTATATTAATAGTTCTATTAATATAACTTAATTCCCGACCTTTTAGAATAAATTCAAAAAAGCTTTTACTATTATAATTCAAGTAATTATATAAGTTATTAAAAAGTCATCTCTTGAAAATAAATTTATAAAGTTTATTATTTCTATTATAATTCGAAAAGATTATTTATTATATAAAAAATAGAAAGATCTTTATCTAGATTACTTATAAGAGAATTAAAATAATAGAATATATCTTAAAAGTATTACTTTAAATACTAGTATAAAGAAAATATTCTTAACTTTATTACTTAAAAATATTAAAGACTTATTTCCTTAAGTCTTTAAATTGAATAATTATAAATATCTAATTCTATAAATATAAATATATATAATTATTAAAAGGATTATAGTATTAGTCTCTTTATTTAAACTATTACTAGATATTATTCAAATAATTTAGAGAAATGATTCCCGATATTAAAATATTATAAAAAAGAAATTTAATAAAAGAAATACTAATAAAAAGGAAATCTGAATAATAGATAATTCAAGTCTATTTAAATACAAGTTAAGAATTATTATACTAGAGAATCCAGTATTATATAAAGAAATTATAAAACTTTATTATAATAATCCTTTAATAGAATATTATAGAATTGAGAAGATACTCGAGTTTCTTAAAAGATCCTAATATTAGGAAAATATAGAAATTGATATTCGTGTATATTATAAAGAATATAATATCTATTAGAGAATTAAAGTCAAATAGTATATACTATATAGTCTATTAAATAACTTACTATAATCTGAAAAGCCCTGGAACGAGATTTTTATAGATTTTGTCACAAGTCTATTATTATATAAAAACTTAATAAGAGATCCTGATTTCGATATAATTCTTATTATTATTAACTAGTACTCGAAAATGGCCAAGTATATTATTTGTAATAAGATAATTAACTCTCTAAAACTTATTAAATTTATATAGAAAAATATATTCTCACTATTTAATATATTTAATAGAATTGTCTCTAATCGAGAAATAGTATTCACAAGTCATTTTTAGTCTACTTTCTATTATTATCTAATATATAAATAATATCTAAATATAATATTCTATCCGCAAATAGATAATCAAATAGAAAGATAGAATTAAATTCTTGAATATTATTTGAGAAGTTACTATAATCTCTAAAAGAATAATTAATTTAAGAAATTATCTTTTATAAAGTTTATATATAATAATTCAAAGTATTAGATTTTATAGAATATACTATTTAAGATATATTATAATTATTATTTAAAACTTTTATAGAATCCTGAGAATAGGATTAAAGAGAAAGTATTAATTGTATATAAAAGACTAAAGATTCTTCTTAAAGAATAGAAAAAGCTTTAAAAGCTTTAGGATTATATATAAAATAATTAAGAGATCTATTATAATAGGTATTAGTTAATGAAATACTATTCTAAAAGAGTCTAGATTATATTATTAACTAAAAATCTCAAATTAAAACCGGAGAAATTTATATTTAAATTCATAGATCCGTTCAAGATCCTTGAATATATTAGTAAATCTATATATAAATTAGAGTTTTCAAACTTATATAATAGATTATATCTAACTTTCTATATTTCTCTCTTTAAAGAGTATATAATAAAGAAGGAATAGAGTCCCGACTTATATTCTATTAGAGAATTTCCGGAACTTGCGAATAATAATAAAGAATAAGAATAGGAAATTAAAACTATTATTAATTATAAATAAGATAATAGATATAAGAAGTACTAGTATTTAATTAAATAGAGATCTTGACCGGATAATTATAATATATAATTCTCTATTTTCTCTAATCTTGAAAATACTAAAGATTTTCTAAAGTTATATAATAAAAATTATAATTTGGAACTAATAGGGACTTTATAAAGTCCTTTTAAAATACTAAAAAGCTCTAATCTATTAAGATAAAGAGATTAGTCTTTATAAATAAAGAGAGGACCAGATAGACTAAAAAAGGTCCTGAATAGTAATTGAAATACTCTTTCCCTAAATTTTTTTTTCCTATAAGGATTTTCAGGATTTTATTAAGATTCATGAAATAATTATATTTATATTTTGGAAAAAAGGTTATAAAAAAGAATAGAAGAGATTTATTATAAGTAATCTAATCACGAGTATTTTAAATAAAAAATAATTTCTAATCTAATAATATTATTTCCTATTAAAGAAAAATACTAAATTCCAAATATTAAATAATCTCAAATACTTATAAAGTATTAGATAATCTTTTCCGGAATATATTCTTCTAATTTAGGAATAATATAATTCTATAAGAAGTATTAATAAAATAAAATTTAGAAAAAATAAAAATGAATTTATAATAATTATAAAAACTTTATAATAAGTTCAAATTTCTATAATCAATTCTCTAACTATTATAAATATTATATTTTCCGAATCCGAGATATTTATAATTAATATTTTCTTAAACTTCTCGGAAATACTAGTAATTAATATAATATCTATATTATATATATTATAGAATTCCTATTATATATTAGTCAAGTATTTAAAAAGATAATAAAAATTTACTAATAGAATATTTTTCTATAGATTTGGATTATTCTTACTAGAAGTCTTTATATAATAAGAAGAGTTAATAATCTTATATTTATTCTTCTATTCCTTAAAAATCTAGTCTTAAGGATTATATATATTAATTTTATATATATTAGAATAAATATTAAGATATATTTTCCAGATCTTGATTATATCTTTCCAGATCTAATAAGTTTCTAAAAGAATATAAGAAATCTAATATTTCTATATTAATTTTTGAAAATTTGAGAAATTCAAAGAAATTTGAGAAATTCAAATAAAAATCTTAAAAGAATTTACTAGAATATATTTTCTTCTATTACTAGAATAATATTTATAATTCTTTAAATTAAGTATTTAAATATATTATATATTTAGATTAATAATTAAATACTTAAAGTATTTAAGATATTAGTTAATTTTTGAAAAGATATTTAAAAGATTATTATATTACTTTTAATTAATTTAATGGAATTATAATATTTTAGAAATTTGGAAATCAAATTGAAAATCTAATTAAAGAAAGTTTTAAAAAGAAATAGAAGAAGGAATTGGAATATATAAGTATATAGAATATTATATTATTAATTTAAGGAAAAAAGATTATTTTATAGAGAGTGATTTAATTCTTAAATAGTACTAATAAAGTATCTGGATTAATTACTTGTAAATCTATACTAGTTCTATCCTAAATATAATATATTATAATAATACTAATTTCTAAAAACTTCTAAAGAATAGATTTATTTCCTTTAGAATATTTGGAATATTTATATATTATTTATATATAAATTTTTCTATTTTTGAAATTATTTAGAATATCTAATATATTAAATAGAAAAAAGTATTAAGATATAGAATAGTATCTTGATATAAAGGAATATAGTTCTTAATTAGACTAATAGAAATATATTATATATAAGTAATATATATAATATTATAATTACTATCTCGCCTATTACTAATTACCTTTTCACTAACAAATTAGTATTAATAACAATTTTATAAAAATATAAATATAATCCGTATATTAATTATTACTATAATCTATATACTCTCTTAATACTAATTGGAAATTTATTTCAAGTAATAGAGATAATTTACTAAAATAAATATAAGAGATCTTGAAGACAAGATTATTAGAAAGGGGAATAATTATAATATATACTAGTTATCACGTGGGAAATCACATAATAGGTTTATACATGACTTGGATTATACACTATCAGCGAGGTGTTTACAGGTGCTTGTATACCTTCACTCCTCCGGTTAATTATAAATTAATTATATTACTATTATACACTTTACTGAATAAGTACGGGATAGACACGTGACCACTTATATATATATAACGGATACTCACTTGAATCTTTTAGGGGATTCAAAGATTAGTTCTATATTGAATCTATTAGTCTTATAATTCACTAATTCTATTGACTTATTGTTTATTACTATCCATCTCATAATATTAAAAAATAAAAGTTTATATTTTTATAAAAGTTATATTATATAAATGAATATATTAAAAATAATAAGAAAAAGTTATAATATAATAAAGTTATAAAAAAAATTATAGAATTAGTTTTAGTGTTTAAAAGGCAATGGGCGAGAAAAAAAATTCCTAAAAGAATATTTATATCGCATATGACTATAAGCAAAGGGTATTCGTTGTAATATTCCTTTGAACCTAAATCCAAATCACTTTAAAGTTTTCTATCCTCGTCTAGATTCCACATGATTTTAATAAAACAGGAGTATTGTATTAATTGGTTATTAAGATAATACCTTTTACTAGATACTACTCTCATATAAGATATAGTCCTAAACGCACTATAATCAAGGAGAATAAGATATTATCTTGATTATATAAGTGATATTAAGGAAAATAACCCCGTTATTACCCCTTTTTCTAGACCTTTCCAACTCTCCTTAATCTCTTAATCTCTTAATTATCGATTCATATTCATATTAATCTAATTATCTTCGGCCCTAACTAGATTAAAGTCGAGAGTTTTGTGAAGAGGATAAAGTACTAGAACGAGCGAGTGGTTAGTGTTAATGACGTATAATAATTAAGAGGGAGGAGAGTGGAGGAGATGATAGTAGATAAAGAAGAAGGAAAGAGTGAAGTGCGAGAAAGGTGATTCTTTATATAAAATTTTATCAATACTATAGATTCTAATTACTTATTTAGTAAACTTGTCTCATGCGAACGTTGCTTTTAATTATCCTCCTGACTATCCTAAATCAAGGCAATTATAATTAAAGGTTAAGTAGTCTAGAGGCGTACTAGAAGTAGCCTTCCCTCCCGCAAATAGTTTCGGTGACACTATGCTATTACTTATAACTATACGGAACTCCTTCCAGGTTCCTAGCGAGTCTCCTTTACGAAAAGTATCATTAAGAAGATTTTAATATCTTTAGGAAGTAATATTAAGGTTAGAAATGGTGGAGAGTAGTGGTAATTATAGTGAGAAAGGGGGAGGTAAAAAGGAAAGGAAGAGGTTAGGTCCCCGCCAACCCCGTATTAATTAATTATAAAGTGTTAAGATACTATTATATTATAAGATATAGTTCCTAACTCGAAATTACTATAATTAGTTCTAGAAGATATTATCTTAATAACCAATTAATACAGTACTATGAACGGTCTATCTATTAAGATATTCCTAGACTTATACTTGAGAGTTTGATAGCAAGACATCGCATATAATCAAAAGCTTTATGGATACAACCTTAGCGGGAGAATGGCCCATGCAATAAGAATCGAGAGGGGTCACGTGATTGTTCTCTCCTTCCTTGACTTCTTGTTTCAAAAATCCATCAATCACCTCCTCGTCCTCTTTGGAACTTCTTGATTTGCAATTGAGCAGGTAATGAGCTTGCCAAAGCTGGAGTATACTAGTACACGTTGCTGAGAGTGCTGCAGCGACAGCGATCCACGCATCGGGGGTGAGTTGGGCTGTCAAACGAGTCAGAGGACGCAGGCTCCAAATCATTAATTTCAGCGTGATACACTTACCCATTTCGTTTTTGATCGAATGAAAAGCAAAAGAGAGCCCAGATGGACTCGTGTGGCTGAAGGAGAGAACTCGTTCCACGTCTTGGGACCACTGGTGTCGTGCTCGAGCTTTGGGCATATTGGGTGAAGAGAAGTCCTTCGATTATAATACTACAGAGAGTTAACCTTAATAATATATCAAGTGGATTAACTTGACAATGTTTCCACAAAACCCGGAAAGTGTCTTGACCATGGTCACGTGGCCTTGTGCCTTACTCGATTTCCCGCTTAAATGCACGCTCCGCTTAACATAACATCATTGACTTTTCTCGGAAAACGCGTGTTTTAAACGTGTAATCTGGCTTATTCGATCTGAATACTTATATTCTAAGCCCTCTCCCTGGTCTACAGGCCCTATAGGCCATTTCTAGACACGTCACGCTCCTAGAATGGCCCCCCCCCATACCCTCTAATCCTGGACGTTCCACCCACTCCCTCGCCCAAGACCTTACCCACCTGGTAAAGGCAATTAAAGTCCGCTTTACGGACACCTAGCGGGTCTTCTACCCGATCACAAATCTCTGGGACTCTTATATATAATTAGATAAGGTCTATAAACTCTCTATCCATTTCTGTAAGTCACTTATAAAGCTTTATACTGAAATTACAGTTATCACAAATAAATACTTCGAGTCCTATATTAAAGGAATCTATAATAACCCTAGTACTATTCCTCCTCAAGCGGTCCAATCGCCTATACCTATACTTATACTTGTCCCTTGTCCTAATTCCCAAATTATAATCCCTCCCGTTATCTATACTAGTATTATTACTAGTACTATACCTATCCCCTTGACTAAATTAGTCCAATAAAAGCCTATAGTTAAAACTATTATTACTTGTCCGGATACTCGATTATTTATTTATATAGGCCCCTCCTATCCAGCAAGGACAATAGGCTCCTTCACACTCCTCACTGCCCTTAAATAAACCCTTGGAATAGACACTCCCTTACTTAAGGAGGTCCTTACAATCCCCTCCGACTATACTCTCTATACTAGCTCTCCTAAAGACTTAATTACTTTAATATAATATATAGTCTTGATAGGTAATAAGATCTCTGACTATTATATAGAATACTTGTAATTATAGATTTTATATCAATTAATAAATATCTTACAGTCTATTAGATTACTTAATCCCCTTTTCCAAGTCCAAAATTATATAATTATAAACGAGATACTATATTTTACTATTTAAGATATTATTAGTTAATAGTCTATTCATTCCGCTAAGACCCTTTCTAGTAAAGAGGAAAATCTCTTTAATACTAGTTGAATAGTATACTTTCTTGCGGATATTCACAAAGTATTACTATAGCACTTATAGATTCTAGATATAGTAGTATAGACTCACGAGATCAAAACTAAATTGAAAACGATCTAATATATCCGTTATTACTAGTAATATAATACTCGTATATATACCTGTTTGTAATATTATAATATATATAACTCTTATAACTATAATACGGACTTCTATACCTCAAGTTCTAATATCATAGTCCCGTATCAATGCCCTCCAAAGTGCCTATATTATAAAGAGTCTTATCCAATAGACGAATTATCTTATCCTTTACGGCCTGTTCCTCTTTATCCGAAAACGAAGCCAGAGATAATAATAATCCTCAAAGCTAATAAAGCAGCTCGTAAAAGAGTAATTATAACCACTAATTGTATTTATACTCCCGTTATAGATATACCTATAGTCTCTTCCGGACCCGTAATACCTATATAGTCTTCCGTAACTATAATGACTATAATCCCTTTCACTCTCCCGACTCCCCGATTTTTTAACCCGAGATCCCTAAATACTTTCTCTCCTCTTGAAAATAAGAATTAAGTCCTTATCTATAAAACTCCTTATAATCTTATAAGTAAATATAGACAAAGTAATTATCTCACACGAGATCGCTCTCTTATTTATAATTAATTCGCTAATTAATATTATCCTTATATAAGAGTTATATATCTTTATAGACCTTTTATAAAGGATTATCAAGTCCTATCCCCTTTACAAATCGTTTATACTTATAGATAATTGAATAATATACTCGCGAGTTATCTCTTATATTCGTAAAGGAACCGGACTATAAATCACCTAATTATAATCTTATAAATCTAGAGATTTAGTATTCCTATAAATCCAGATCTGTAATATACTCCCCTTTACAATTACAAATATTTATAATATCCTCACAAGTATTACGGACTCGGGAATAACTATAAGAACTCTTATAGCCTCTTTACAATACCTTTAGCAATCCGGTCTTATAATAGGTGACTTTAATCTCCATTACCCTAACTAAGACCCAGTCCACTATACCCTGTTTGGACAAGTAAAAGTACTACTAGACTAACTAGACTCTCATAACTTTATTTATATAGACCCTGTAAATATTCTCATATATAATTAAAATAATATACTCGATCTAGTCTTCTCTACTAGTCCCCTTCCAGTCTATACTACCCTGACTAGTTACTTAAACTTAATCTCCGATTACTATTCCCTTCTTATAATAGTTCACTGGGATTTATATATAAACGAGTTAATAAGATATTTCAGACTTAATACTTTAAATATAGATATCTTCAAAAATATACTTTAATCTAATTTAGTCCACTATCCTATCCTTATAGATATCCCGGATATAGTTAATCTAGATAGTAAAATCTTACAAATTATCCAATTACTTCAGAACACTTACTTAAAAGTAATAAAATAGATAATAGAATATAATACAGACTAGTTATAATAGAACTCAGACTATAAGATAACTATAAAGGAGAACTATAAGGATCTTATACTAGAATCAGTTCGTAAACTACAAAATACAATCTGTAAAGCCAAAAATGAGTATTAGATAATAAAATTAGACTCAATTACAAATCCTATAGATATCTTCCAGATAACTAAGTGATATTAATTAACTGATATCTACCGGAATCCTCTATTTAAGGACCCGTCATATCCAAATAATCCATCCGCGAAGTTTATAAAAGAGAAAAGGAAACTACTAGTTATAGAATTACTTATTAATAAAGTAGAAGTGTATAATATACTATCCGATATATTCACAATTGCCACTCGTTATATAGACTTCCTCCCTATTACAATTAATAATATCTGTAAAGTTATAATAGAAGTCAGTAATATAGTCCCTGGAGTAGATAAAGTACTAATAGCCATTCTATAAATAGTCTAGTCACAGATAAATATAAGAGTTATATTCCTCTTCTAATAATATCTATTTTATAATTACTATCCTATTTATTTCCGGACTATAATACTCGCAATTATCTCCAAACCAAATAAAGTAGACTATTCTTTCTCTCGGTCTTATAGGCCTATAGCCTTACTCTCAGTACTAGGTAAAGGTCTCGAACGGCTCCTAGCCCGTAAGATAACCTGATTCACAGTCACTTTACAAGTAACGAATAGTTAGTAATTTAGTGCCCTTCCGTTATAATTATCTATAGATCTTATAATATACTTTATATATAATATTGAGAAAGCTTTAGTATCTAACTATAAAGCCTTATTACTTATTATAGACGTGAAGGAAGCCTTTAATACAGTCCTCCCAGACCGACTTGCCCTTAGACTTCACGAATAAGACTGACCTGATTATCTAGTCCACTGGGTATATTCCTTTACTATATAATAGATTATAAGGATCCGGTTAGATAGTGAAATAGGTCTAGAGATAGTAATTCAGTGCGGCTTACCTCAAGACTCCCCTGTTTCACTAATTCTCTTTATATTATATATAGTTTCACTCTTTTGACTAGGTATACTAGTATACAGATTTGATTATATAGATAATATTACTCTATTTACTATTTCCAAGAGTTTATAAAACAATTGTAATAACTTATAGGCAAATACTCAAGAGGCCCTCCAATAGGGACAGGCTAAGGGGATTACCTTTAATCCTAAAAAGTTAGAGTTAATTCACTTTATATGATAATAAGTAAATTCACTATTAACTAATAGTCTCACTATTATTACTAGTATTCACATTATATAAAAAGCTATTAGTCTATTATATTGACTGAGTGTATTCTTTAATAAAAAGCTATTATTCAAATCGTATATCTATACTCTAGTTATAAAAGCCCTTATAGTTAATAATACTCTCCGTTCTCTAGATAAGATAATCCGCGAAATATTACTAATCTTCCTATAATAAATTATAAAAACTTGTGTTCTCAAGAAAGACTACTTTATAATTAAGATCTAATAGTCAAATAGGACTAAGATAAAAAACGAATAATATATTTTAAACCGGATAGACTTCCACTTAACTTTATTGGAAAAAGTAATATTTACGAGTATAAAAGCTATTTTCCCAGTTTATAAGATTATATAAACTGTAATTCTATATAAAGAAGTATACTTACAATTACCAGAGATTGAACTTAATCTTATTACAAATACTTTTATTATAAGAATAGTCCGACTAGACCTATAATACCCATTTATAATCTGTAAAATACAAGTCTTATAGACAAAGATAAGTAATATATACTTTATATATCTCCTATTCTCTCTCTCACAAATAGAATAGATCAATCCATTCCAAGTCCTCCTGTAAACTATAAGAGAGACTCGTATAAATACTTATAAAAGGATTAATACCCTATAAGGGCGGATAAAAGTAAAGGCTATAGTAGACTTTCTAGAATTCCTATTACTAATATCCTCTAGTAATAATCAAGTATTCTCTAACAGGTCAAAAAGCGAGTTTATAAACAGAGTCACTGGTTACGGGACTATAATCTACTAATACGGCCTGCAAATTGACCGTAAATCAAAGTCCCTTGGCCTATATATAGAGATCTTTAATACAGAAGTAACAGATACTCTCGAGAATACACATAACGTGTTCACATTACCGGGAACCAAACTAGTAATTGATCTATAGGTCTTCTTAGATAATCTAGAAATGGCCTATCATCTCCTCTCGCCCTTTATAGACTCGTTATAATAGGTATTCACAGACTTCCAAAAAATAGTATAATAATAGTCACTATACCAGTGTCTTCTATACACGCTCCCGGGTACCTTACGGGTCCGCTGGATATCAGGATATATTAGTATTCCAGATAACGAAATAGTCGATTAAACTATAAAGGAAAGAACTACTCTCTCCTCACCCTCACGGGCTATATATATACTCGTCTCTCTCAAGAGACTTATAAAAGCTAAAGCAAATAACTCTCTTATATAACTATAATTTACTATAGTCCCGCAAAGCTATCACGATCTCGGTATATAATATATATATAATATAATAGAGTTTAGACTTAAAAGAGGAGTATTTGAACAAATACTAGTCTTATAGATATATCACGAAGACTTTATAGTATATTATAATCGCTTCTATTATTATAATATTACACTTAACTATAGTTACAGATAGTTAAAGTCCCTATTATACTTCTTCTTTTATAAGAAAAGTAATACAAATTAACTTAGTCCGAAAATACTTATAATAAACAAGATTATATATTTACTAGAGATAATAAAGGGTATTATTACTCTAGTGAACTGGATTATAAATTTACAATTCTTTATAAATATCTATAAACTATATACTAGACTAGAGGAATCCTCTTAGTCTAGTATATTATATATATCTATAATCTTTATCTTTTCTTTTTTCACTTTCCTTATCTCTTTTACACTTATAATAGATAATAGAAGCGGATAGACCGGGAATAGCGGATTATAGGTAAAGGGATTGACTATAACGGGAATAATAAAATATACCCGTAATAGGGAATGACTATAAATAGTTATAGAATTGTAGAAATATAATTACGTGTAAAACAAATTATAATAATTAGAAGTAACTAGAATTGACTATATGACCCTTATAGTCTATAGTGTCCTATAGTCCTATGGGCTCCCCTAGGGCAGGGGTCACGTGCCGCTGTCCGCCGGACGTTAAATACAGACACACATACACACACGCTCCGCTTAAATGCACAGCCCGCATATACCTTCAAAACTCAAGGTTTTCAGAAAATTATAACTTTTTATTCTATAAAGATATTAATTCACTTTTTAAATTAAAAAGTAAAAAAATGCCTATATCTAAATAATATACAAATGAATTTTTAAAGATTATAATTTAAATTTATTTTTTAATTTTTTAAAGATTATATATTAAAATAATTATATAGAATATAATATATTATAATTCTTTTTAATTTTATTAAAATATCAGTATCTTATTATTTATTATCTGAAAGAACTAAATGAAAATATTAATTATTTAAAAAGTTATAATTTTTTAATTTTTTAATTTTTTGCGGTGTGTGCATTTAAGCGGAGCGTGCATTTAAGCGGGAAATCGAGTACATGGTGGACTTGATGCCTGACAATGGCTGTCTATGGTGGCTTGCTCAGCCTCACAACTACACACATACCCTCGTTTCTTCTTCACGAGCAACATCAATCACATCGAGTCTTTAAACGACTGCTGCCGCTCCGTCCTGTCTCGTTGATATTGTCTCAAAACCAGACTCTCACCGCCCAACTCTTGTGTACCAAAATGCAATGAACATGCATGAGGATCGGGCGATGATGCTAGCCTTGCCGAACCAATATGGACAATCTCAACGAGGCAGCCCATGATCCTTTCCTTGTTCTACCTTACAGGAACGAATGCCTCTTTTGCGATGGGCTTGACCAAAATTGTATCGGCTGCCATGACTTTTCACCCGACCCTAACATGGAGGCTGCATCTACCGTCGAATCTCTTCAAGCCTGTCCATTCCCAGAATTTGATGCAGAATCTAGTGCTTTCTCTCCAGCCGCCAATCCCTCTGAATTAGGAAAAAATGCACCTGTGTCCCAAGAGCAGCACAACTACATCGACCTGTTCACCCCTTGGGGAGACTGGAACAACAGGACTTCTTTACCTACATCTGGCGGCAACACAAGCATCAATTTCTCGCTGGACCCCCTCGGGGTTAACGTTGATAATGGTCCTATTCCAACCTTTCGCCGACGTACTAAGTCCAAGTCCCAAGTTGCAGCCCTCAAGGGATGGTTTGAGGAAAATCAAAATCCCACGCCAGCTGAATTGGCAGAATATGCTCAGTGGACTGGCTTAGACAAAAGTCAAGTTCGAGATTGGTTTGCAAATCAGAGAAGGCCTGGTCGCCGGCTAAATGCTTCTTGTGCTAGCCAGCCTCAAAGTACGTACATCCTCGCTCCAAGCGACGAGTCCTAATATTCTCAGCTACCAAAGCCATCTCTATACCAACACCTCCAATCAAAATCTCTACACCAAGTAAGGGGGAAATGAACTCGATTACCAAACGGCTCTGTGAAGTGCCAAATGCTTCCGAGACAATGTTGGATCGGTGGAGGAGCTCTCCTCCTGATGAAGAGCCGGCAACCTTTACCGCTATACAGAAGGCATTATCAACGTCTCAGACAAGTAAAAGAGTCTCTAAATTGCCAACGAATGGCAAATCCAATCAATCACGTTCAGTTCCGATGGAGCCACTTGAGGGCAACAAACCACCTACGGCTACAACTATCAAGTTTGATGGCATTCCAGAGTCTCTGTATGAAGATTTCTTCGTCGAATTCATGCATCTCCTAGAGCATCACAACCTGCCTCAACCTTACAATATCACGTGGAGAGTGGATGAATCAGCGACCATTAGAAATACAAATGTGTGGTATCATGACCGCCATACTGCAGAAGCTGTGACATCTGTCATAACTATAGAAAACTCATCCAAAGACGGTATCCCCAAAAAATACGTAGCGTTTTACCATCGACTAGAACTGCAAGCTGCAGAAGTGGACCCGCTTGATAATTGCGATGACCCATCAAATTATGTACGCTGCCCTTCCTGGCACGGAATTCCGCAACAGGATCCAGAGCATTCCGTCTCAGATGTCCGTTTTGGACTGACAAATAATGAGATTGAACTATTGCAGCAGTACCGGCAGGAAGGAGCCTATTCCGCTGCGGGTTCCGCAAGAAGCAGTCGAGCTCCTTCCGCTGCGAGCTCACAGTCCCGACGACGTATTTACAAGAACAGGTACAGACGATCAAGAAAAAAAGACTACCAAGCCCCAGACCCTCATGTTCTCCAGGATGCTGCTGGTTGGAGTTTCACCGAAACACTTCTGGCTTTCGTGGAAGAAGGGCACAAGGAGACTTTGGAATTTCCCAGCACACTGACCAAGACCGACCGACAAAATGTACGGAAACTGGTCAGATACATTGGGCTTAGGTCTCGCACGTATTGCAACGGCCAGAACCGGTGGATCGTAGTGCGCAATACTGAAATCACGGACACGTGTTCGTCGGGCTCGTCAGCAAGCGAAGGTGCAAGGCCCTGGAAAGAGGAGCCAAACAGGATCCAATGTACATTCTGCAACGTCAAATTAGATCACTCATATTCGTGGGCCGAGCGCGAGACAGCTTGGCACAAACCCAAGCAAGAATGGTCTGTTGTTGTGCGCGACACAATGGCATCGACTACACGGCCCCCTGCTTCTTCTGTGGCAAAGTGTTCCCCAGCTCGTCAGAATTCTTCAATCACGCGTGCCGTCCTTATTGCCCAGAATTGATCCCCGTCTTCAACTTTGAGTCAGAGTTAGTCGAGCATTTAAAGACTGTCCACCACTTCTCGAAACGGATAACCTTCGAGGCAAGCACGTGGAAGCAGCCGGGTTGGTGCGAGCCTCCGATGTGGAATTGCGCAGAGTGGCAGTGTACGATCTGCAAAGAATCCGTTCGCGGCTGGGATATGAGAGTGAAACATATCTCTTCTCATCATCGTAGGGATGGAAGCAGGGGGAAAAAACAGAAAGGCTGGTTTGGGAATGAACAAATCAGCGGACTTAGAATTGGGAACGCTGCTCCGGATTCACACACGACAGCGGCTGTAGAGTCACTACGGTGCTTGCTGCGTGAAAAAGGGAAGCACAAGCCGTAAGTATCTTCTCTTACGAAGAGAGGGATATACTAATTCTGTTAGGTCGTCATCTGCTGCAGTGATTGGTTCTTCGTCCCAAGGCCCTCAATCCTGGCTGGACAGAGGACGGGCATGGTTCTCCCGCCGGAAATGATGGCACTCACTGATACCACATGCTGCATTCCCATCCTATTAGAAGTTGTCCTGAAAAAGTATTGGCAGAGCGCGGATACTAGTGACAGATTAGGGGCTGGACGGAGTTGTCTGTCAGGCTGTCTATAGAAACGTTCCAAAATATAAGTGTTAATAAAGTATTATATATCCTTAATGATGGCCACGAAGAAGAAATATTGTTTTAAGCTGCCAGAAACCTAGCAGAAAAGGAACAACCCAGGACGTCTTAGTGTTTCTGTTAGCTGCAAGAAAGCTTTTTTTCTATATGTTAGGTAGAGATACACACCGCGCAAAATGCCAATGGCAGGTAAAAGATCGTTACATAGGTCGAGAGCTTTACCGTTTCGCCGAGTCAGGTAAAGCACGACTTTCGAAGACCGAGCTTGTATTGAATAACTGCGAAAGCATTAGCAAGAATCAATTGCCGAGTTGTTGCCCTTCAACATATAAGACCCGAAGTGTTATTGTCCTCTTATTTAATTCTATCCTTGAGTGTTGAACTTTACTATTCTCTTTCGATAATTTATTCCAAATAGAATATCCATCCTCGTCATTATCAGCCTTCCCATCAGCTATGACCCTAATATGCTGAACAACCCTACTAAGGGGACCCAAATCGGCACCGGCAAGGACCCTTGATAAGTGTGAGAGGGGAGCGAGAACGGCCACCGTCATGACATCTTAATAGGCTGAGAGAGGTGTCTATGCTGCAAGGAGTGGGATCTGCAAAATTCTATATATAGATAATATGGAAACTATAACCGATTCTCGAGGGAGCTAGAAGAGGATCCCCCCTAAGCATAATTCAGCTGACTCATTTGCGGGCTCAGGGCTCAAGACTCAGGACTCAGGGCTCAGGGCGGCTCAGGTTAGAGCAGCGACTGCTCCGGTCCAAAGACGGAAGTGGACTTTGGAGAGGTCCATATTCGGCGCTGATTATATCGGTAATAAGGCGCCACCTTAACGCCCCCATTTTCACGCGCCTCCCTGTTGGGGTTTGGTTGAAACTCGTAGTACTTGGTGGTACGACCCTACGAAGGGATTTAGGAGTGGAGCGAGTTACGCGGGTTTCCCCTTTCAGACGTAACCTTTAAGATCCTGCATAAATAAGGTTGACGTGCAGTGCTATTATATTCCGTCATTGAATATGGATTGGGGTGGCTAGTCCCATTGTATTTTCCCTTTCGTTTTCTTACAAAGACTGCAAGAGAACTATCATGCACTTCATCAGCTTAGTTCTCACATTCCTCCTACCAGTATCACATATTTTTCTGTTATTCCATGATTCCGTAAACGTTTCTTATTGCTAGAGCATCTGATTTCTTGCTAGCAATAAAATCCACCCATCTCCCAAAGCAGCCAGGGACATCGATGGAGTGAGCTATGCTGGTCTATCCTTCTGACAAAGTGTGGCATGCTGACTTTCGGACTATATTATCCATACTGCGTCTCTCTTCATCCTTGACGCCAATTACTACCAGAGACTTTAACATTGAAAAGAGAAATTCTCTGCATTAGCCTTATATTTCAGCTTGTATTTGATTTCTCTCAGCTGGAAAAGTTGTAGAAAGTTGTGTTGAAGTGGTTACTGAAGTGGGAGCTCAGGGGTGGGATAGCCCCGCATTCGCCACACCTGTTCAAGCCATCCCACTTTTCTTCTCCCGCCGTGTCAACAAAAACACCATGCGTACTTGAGAACTCTCTCTCTCTCCTATCCATAGTTGTATATCTTCTTAAAAATATTGCTCCACGACCAATTAAGCCTTTTAAGAGAAACGTTCCTCTATCATTCTGCTTTATTAAAAGATTAGCAAGCAGCGCCAATTCTGCTGTAAACACCCGCATTACTCCACTTGCATACTTTCTTCATCAAAGTGAGGCTTTCGACCAGTTCCTGATATATCAAGCTACAGTTCAAAATTTTCTTTCTGCCTCAAATCCTTTGAGACTTCGTAACCCGACTTTCTCAGTTCAATGGCTTCCAAATCCCTCCCATCGCTCCGCTGGGGAATTCTCGGTACTCTTTCTCAATCCTCTAATATCCCACCATCATGTGCTGACTTCATTCAGGAACCGGCTGGGTATCAACCCGCTTTGCCGCCGACATCATCGTTTCCCATCCGTCCGCCCCAGTCCAGCACCTGATAACCGCACTCGGGACCTCTTCTCAAACCAGAGGAGAGCAATTCCTTTCCTCGCTTTCTTCAGCTAGCTCTCTTGACCCTATAAAACCCAAAATCTACACCGATTACTCCTCTGTATACACCGATCCAGAAATAGACATAGTCTACATCGGTACCCCGCACTCATATCACAAAGAACAATGCTTAGCAGCGATTGCAGCAGGCAAACACGTCTTATGCGAGAAACCATTTACCATCAACGCCGCCGAAGCAGAAGAAGTAATTTCCGCTGCAAAAGCTAAAGGAGTTTACATCATGGAAGGTAATTCCCCCCACCATTCTCTGCCAAGCATTCCTGCGCTGACAATTAAAAGCGGTATGGACACGCTTCTTCCCCCTCGTCCTCGACCTCAAGAAGATGTTACATGAGGACAAAATCATTGGCGATATTCACCGCCTAACCTGCGATTTCTCCCTGCAAAAAGACATGGACGCTTTGCCTCCAACGCATCGCTACAAAGATGTTAATCTCGGCGGAGGGGCGTTACTTGATATTGGAGTCTACCCTCTCATGTGGTCAAACCTTATCTTAGACGGTAAAGTCGGCGTTGAGGCTTCACATCCTGAAGTTAAGGCTACGATGGTTGTGCTTGGGGGTGTAGACTACGAAGACGTCATCGTGATGAAGTATCCTAAGACAAATAGGATTGGGATTCTGACCGCTAGTTTGAGAGCTAGAAGACGGGAAGAGTTTTTGAGAGTGGAGGGGGGTAAAGGTGTTATTACTGTTAGTGGACCGGGATGTAGTGTTCCGAGGAAACTAAAAATCCAAGTTGATGGGGAGGAAGAGAGGGAAGTGGAGTATGAGAATGAGGGGGCGGGATTTTATTTCGAGGCGGATGCCGTGGCGAAGGATATACTTGAGGCGAAGAAGGAGAGTGCAATTGTTCCGCTTGAGGAATCGGTCAGAATGATGAGGGTTATGGATGATATCAGAAAGCAAGGCGGGGTTGAGTATCCACAGGATAAATAGGCCCGAATTTTTCCCGTCATGCAGGTTACGTAGCATCGAAGTTCTAAGTCATGAAGTTAGTATGTGTGATCCGGCGACTTGGCTGTAGTGATCGCCTGATCAACGGTGTTTTCCCAACTCTTAGCTAAGGTGACTGGCCCGCTCGGTTAACCCCTGAATTTTAGCGAAAACCAGCTCATTCGGACCGTTAGGTTCGGATCTGCGTTTGTGCGTCTCGCTCTAACGATTAAGGTTATATGGACTACGTCTCGTAATGCCTGCAAGTGTCGGATTGTCTGGCCGTTACCATTAACCGGATTTTATATTACATTTCCCCGCGAACTTCAGATTGATGAAGTTTAATTCCAAGCTAGCGGGCCTGGTGGCATCGCATAAGCGTCAGGCCTAATTTGAAACAAATATATTAATTGACTGTATGGGAGGTAGTATTGAAATTTATATAAAATGCAGCAAACAAATGGATTCAAAAGGGAGAAATTTCTCTTCTGTTCTACACTGTTTTCATTATAGCATTTCACTCCTGAGTTGTTGAATAACTGCCAAAACATGTCTTCCAAACTCGTTTTCATCAGCATGGTAGCTTCACTGCTTGCCAGTATCACCCAAGCAACTGACCAATACCCCTTACTCCCCACATGGAAATGCACCTCCTCAGGAGGATGCATAAAACAAAACACCTCCATCGTACTCGACGCGAACGCCGGTCTCGCCAGCCATCCCGCCGGCTCACGAACAGCAGCCGATTACGCAGCAATGGGCATTTCAACCTCAGGAAACGCACTGACTTTATACCACTACGTGAAAGGCGTTTCTGCATCCCCACGCGTCTACCTCCTTGGCCCTGACGGCAAATACGAAATGATGAGTCTTCTGAACGCGGAGCTCTCTGTTGATGTCGATTACTCTACTCTCCCTTGCGGGGAGAATGGCGCTTTTTATTTGTCTGAAATGAAGGCAGATGGCTCTGGAGGGGGTGGATCGGGCCCTGGAAATGGGTATTGTGATGCGCAGTGCCCTCAGGGTTATTGCTGCAATGAGATGGATATTCTCGAAGCGAATGCTTTGGCGACGGCCATGACGCCGCATCCGTGTAAAGGAAACACCTGTGACAAAGGCGGTTGTGGGTATAATCCGTACGCGAGCGGGCAAAAGAATTTCTATGGGCCAGGAAAGACGGTCGATACGAGCAAGGTGTTTACCGTTGTCACGCAGTTTGCGGCCACTGGGGGCAAGTTATCGTCGATTACACGCAAGTATATTCAGAACGGGCGGGAGATTGACGGCGGTGGGACGATTACTAGTTGTGGGTCTGAGAGCACGACTGGTGGGTTGACTGGCATGGGACAGGCGTTGGCAAGCGGGAGTAAGTTTAGTTGTGCCTGAATGGTTATCACTTGCTGATTAGAATCTTCGCAGTGGTGCTAGCAATGAGTATCTGGAATGACGCTTCACAGGAAATGGCTTGGCTCGATGAAGGCGCCGATGGACCTTGCGCCGCCGGATCGGGCACCCCGGCCACCATTCTGGCTCAGCACCCGAACACGCACGTGGTATTTTCTAACATTCGATGGGGGGACATTGGATCTACTACCAAGCATTGAGGGGAGAGGAAGCCAGTTGCTGAGAATTATCGGGGTGGATATCAGAAAGTGTTGTAGAATTTGTAGGTCGGTTTTTTTGCAGTTCTGAAATGCCGTGTGAAAATGGACGTGTAAATACGAAGTTCAACCCGGAGACTGTGTACATATGGAGAGTTGGTAGCGAGTAGGTATTAAAATTATTTCTTTGAGTAGACCACATGAATGCCTAAAGAGAACTGAAACGAGGCAAAGGTGATGCAACTTGCACCCTGACACTGAGTCTTTAGTGTGGAGTGATGGGATCAAGTGATATAGTGAGGTAGAACATTGAGCATTCATGATTTCACAAGCTTTTCAGGGATGGAGTTTGTACTGCGTGACTTTATTCTGTTCTTTATCTGCTTGCAAGGCCATTGATTCCAGGTAGAAGTTCTGTTGGGTCCTTGGGGAGTTATTGGAAGAGCTTCTCATTTGGTCAACTTGAAGCAACCTTCTTCGCTTCTCCCTAACAATATAAAACAAAGCCATAAGCATTGCTTCTAAGAGACTTGTACACCTCCCACTTGACCATGATTAATCACCACTTCAGTACTTTGGCGAGCCTTCTAAACATATTTGGCTGGAATTCTCTTCCTTAAGACTCATCCATCTGCTCAGCTCTTTCCCTCCAACTGAACGCTCTGGATGCCTCCTCTCTGAGCTGCTTGAAGTTGTCCAATCTGCCATCTCTCCACTTCTGAATCAGCTCCTCGACTTCGTGCACTGGTCTCGAGGTGCTGACCAATCGTTCGAACAACTCCAGATCATCGCCGTCCAATGTGCTTCGTGCGTTGTTGACAGCTTCCGCGAGCTTCAGCCAGGCAGGAATTCGTTTAGTTCGTTGTTTCTGGAGGACGAGGAAAGGATTGGTTGGGGAATCTACACCTTCAGGAAGCATTTTCGTATTGGCTTCCATCTATCAATGAATCAGTAGCGGTCCAAAACGCAGCAAGCTGGTATCCTTCGAAGACACCGTTGTCTTCCTGACCAGGTTATTAAATGTGGCTGAATATCGTGCAAAAGAGCAATTGCATTAAAAAACGGAGAAAAGCTGGAGCTTACCAGAGCGTACTCAATGTGTTCATGCGTTGGAACTTCCAGAGTCCTGTCTGTACAGTTCCTCCTTCTGCTGGACAGATCCACCATTTCCTGGTCAACAGGCTGTTCCCTGGCGGAATTGTCGTCTGAAGTGCTTTTGAACCGCTTGGAATTTCGCAAGGGGCCGGGTTCATAGTAGTGAGGCCAGATAGGAGTATCATCAGATGAAGACTTTCTCTTCAATCGGTTGCGATCGTAATCTTCGAACTCCGGGTTGATACGGACTGGAATTGGATCCTCATCATTTCTGCCTGAGCCTAAATCGAAGATTTCTTTGGTTTGTGCTGTGAGAATATCTTTGGTGTCCGTAATCTGTGTTTCCACATCCTCCTCCGGGTTGCTGGGGGCGAGCAAGCTTGCAATAAGCGAAGCAATGTCGCTGTTCGAGTCTTGCATGTCTGAAGTAGAGGTCTGGCTTGTGGCGGGGTCTTCGAAGCACTCTGATGGCTCACTGTTCCTGACAACGGTCTGCGAGCTCTCATCCAAAGCAGTGCGTCGACGAGGGATGGAAGGCAAAGAAGGCCAAATCAAGCTTCCGTCGTCGTCTGTCAAAAGCTCGGCTTGGGCATCAATTGCATTTGGGTTGGAATGTCGTCTTCGAAGGACCGGGATCTGCTGGCTGCCCGGAAAGTAATGTAACAGGAAGTGGTAGTAGAGCTCCTCAGCTTTGTATTTTTCGATATCACCGTTGACTCTTGCGCCTTCATTCAAATCGGACAGAATAGCTCGGAAGGTCTCGAAAGTGATAGCCAAGTCTTCTTTTGGATTCTCGCTGAAGGTCCAGGGGAAGTTGGGAATTGTCCAGCCGTGGAACCAGCTGCCTGGTTTGCGGATTGTGAGGGTTTCAAAATGCTCCATCTCAATCTGTAAAAAACAGTTAGCAATATTCGGATCGGGTGCAAGTTTTTCCGAACAAAAAATTATGCTGTGGTGAATACAAAAATTGATCTCCGGCTATTCAAGAGGAAGTGCCGATTTGCTTTCGCTTTTGTAACACGGGGATTTGGGAAGGTGCGACAAACTAGAGTAACCACATAAAAGATACCAAAATTGTATGCTTTTTCTCCATATTTTTTTCCCTTTCAGATCGGCAATTTCTCCATATTGTTTCTTTTCCTTTTTCTCCCTTTGAAATGACAGCAGCAACTGGTGATGATGAACCAGGGAATAGGAGTAGGGTTTATCCTATTTCAGTACGGATTCCCAGCCTCTTCTGCCCGACCTTGTTCCCGTTAAATCATCGGGACATTTGAAAACCCAGAAGTAATATCGTATGCAGGGAGAACAAGCCATCCTTTCTGTACATTGAAGTGGACCAAAGGGGCATTGAGTTGTGCATGTCTGCCACAAAATCCAGTACAGTACACATGGGGCCTGAATTTAGAAGTCGATAGAGTTGAACATCATATCAGAATAGCTGTTGGGCCTGGATTTTATGTTTGAATCATGCTTGAATTTCAAGGGAGATGAAGATGCAAGGAGAAAGAGAACACATCAGCTCAGCATTGGGCACCACATCGGCCACTTATTGATATCCAACGACTAAAGCCTTTGCAAAGAACGCTTTAATAATTACCTGAGATTCTTCCTTCTCGGAGGTAGGTAGGTATGGTGTTACACATCAAGATCGCATTTCTCTATTCTCGCTTAGCTCTTCGTTACCCCTGAAATCAGAAGATGAAGGGGAATATCCGCTCCACGTGACTAATCATTCAGCTTTGATCCAAGTCCCATTATCTTGGCTTCCAAGGCACAAGACCCTCTTCCAGAATGATGATCTCAACTTAAGAATAGATTGAACCCACAACCCACCGCTATTCCGAAGAGTTCACTACTTCAACTGTTCTGCTCAACGCACAGCTACATCTTGCAGACCAGTACATTGACAATTAAAGCTCCTCACAAACTGGCGCTCGCGGGATAACTCTCCCCTCGCGAGTTCCATCCTCTGTAACTTTGCATTCATATCACAAATATATCAGCCCCCAACAGGCTTTACGAAGTTAGATTTTAAATCTTGCAGCGACCAAGACGGTTGAGCGCTTTTGAAGCTCAACGAATGCGCCGAATTTGACCACTGCCATACTTCTCCTCATATAAATCGAGCAAATCTTTTCCTGGAGGTATCTCACAGTCCAGGAGTTCGCGCGCTCTAACTCGTTCCGTTTCGCAAAAAGCACAAGAACGTCCACCAATCGAGTATGTTTCCAAAGCACCGCCTCGAGTGAAGTGACAATTCAGCTCTTCGGCCTTTTCTAACCTGGGCTCGTACCCTATCGGCAGTGTAATCCCGACCTTGTGTAAAGTGGAGTTCTGACGGTGCGAAGCTGGTGAATTTTCGCTGCCTTCGGTAGGCTGCTCATCAGGAACTCGCACGATCAGCAGTACCCGTGGGAGACTGTCAGGAGTTGCCCTCTGATTTTCAGGTACGGCGTTGACATCTAGTGCGATGAGATTGCCTGAAGGAATGGGCTGCCCTACTTGTATGATGACATCCGTCTTCTTGTAATCATTCTCGATGGAGCATAGGTAGAGCTCGCAACCTATAGATGATGTAAAGAAATTTTCCCATTCTCGAGAGTAACTGTATACGAGATTCCTTTCCTTGTCATCGTTCCAACGTAATTTATAATCTGATGGCTCACCATCGTACCAAAGCCGACAAGCAGGATACTGCTGACAGAGCAGTCTTGCAAGCGTTTGTATATCATCGTGATTGAACAGGTCATATGAAAATGAAGCGATGACTCTGCGAGTCAGGTCGTAATCTCCCTTCCCAAATAACGTCATAGTCGAAAACGCTGATTTCCAACTGAGCATGGGCAGAAACACTGAGTCATAGTGGCCAATATATGTTATGTCAGAACAATTTCCTGCCCAATAACCTGAAGTCTTTACCGTACCATCCGAAAGTCCAACAAATCCAAGAGGCTCAACAAAGTTCAAGTGAGATCGCAGAGAAGCATGACACCGCGATTGACAGGGTGGCATTACACAATTCCACTCTTCTGAGATGACGAGACCTGGCCAGGATCCACCGTTAATCAGCAAAGCCCAACGCAGATTGCCTCCACGGATAGCTGTTTCCCACCAACTTTTCCAAAGATTTGCTTTGCTGCAAGATTTTTCTGCGGCTATGGTCACACCGGAAGCCTCCATCAGTGCATATATCTCGTCCTCTTCAAATGTCGCGGCCCTGCCTAGTGGTGCCTCCATGATCCTAGTTGCGTCAAACCCCCGCTTCTTAAAAGTAGAAAGAGTTGCAAAAAGGCTTAAAATCCTGTTGAACTCAGCGTCATCCCGGTATTCTTGAATTGCCGACATTGTTGGCAATTCCGTGAGCGCTCTCAAAGCAGCATTTTCGACATGGATTGGCTGATGATCTCGGCCGATCCAGACCACAGTTTTAGCAAGAACATATTCTTGAACGCACCACATCCTTGTGCACCAAGGCGAGGCCCCAAGCTTTTGGATGATCTTGAAAGCCTTAATCGCGTATGAAACGACTTCTTCCGATGCAAGGTATTTGATCCTTTCAATGCTCCAAACATCTGCTCCATTAACGAGATCAATTGCTTCTCGAAGGTGGTCCAAGATTTCATCTACTTCATCCTGGCGAAATGACAGCTCTTGGTTGACGGTGACAAGAACGGCTTCCGCTTTCCTATATATTGCGCCCATTTGAGGGATTTGTCTGTATTTGTCGTCCTCGTCATTTTGGTCAATGCACCACGTATCCACCCAGAAATGCTTAATGTTGCGAAAGTTCTGATGAAGTGCGGCTTGTATCATTTGCAGGCCCCGTGATTCCGTCATGTTGTGAACCATGGTTGGAGGAAACAGTCCTTCTGACCAGACATGCGACAGCGCGAGATACCTTGGCATACGATCTAATCGGACCTCTTGAAGAGAGAGGGTATCGGCATGGACTAATCGAGTCGTTGGACATTGATTTACGTCTTTGCTCATGTTTGCTGTGTCTCTTTCTTCATAGCTGAAAAGCCGCTTGAACCGTAGTTTGTGAGCAAGTAAATCTCTCTGAGATAGGGAGCGAATGGGGAGCAAGGGGGACAGAGGGGATTCGATGGTGAGTGGTCTTTGACAATTGTACACCGGAGACTCTGTGGCAGGTGAAGATATCCTTCGACGTTGCGAAGTGAGGGGAGAAAGAAAGATGATGATGTAAGTATGCCCACGCTAACCACCAGAACGAGCTTATGGCTTTCCAGAGAGAAGGCACATTTAGGCGATGTGAGCGGCAATTGTTGCCGACAGCCAAAACAGGTAATTTCAGCTCCTGTCAATAATGGCTTACCAAATAAAACCCCTTTACGAGCCTAATCGCATAAGTCTATGCGCTCAGGGCCATTTGCCCACTAACAAGCCCTGTAACGAAATTTCAAGCTTTTAAATTATTTATCAATATCTCGAATTATTATTAAACATTCTACTTTACCCTCTTCTGAATTATATTTTTAAAGCGCAAGTAAAAATACTTTGCAGGGATTTTAAGGATTTGAAGTGCAGTGGGTGAGTTTGGTTTTCCTCGCTTGAAAATGGCCTGAAAACCAGCCTGAAAACACAGACTTATGCGATTAGGCTCGTTAGAAAGACGAAGTCCAATTCTCAAGTCATATTCCGCTATTTACACGACTAGGTAGAGTTTGTCTTTCCTAATTTCTGAATATCTTATAGCGGTACTGTATTGTTCTTTACCGTAAAGCGATTTATCTTGGTTGGATTTGTTTGCGCGTATGATACCATTTAGGCTTTTAACTTCTTGAATTTGCGGTATCTGAAAAAATTCATCTACCATTCACGTGCATTGATAATCTATTTCTATTATCATTTCCAGTTCATACTCTGGTAGAGGTAGTGGCTATCCTCATCTAGGAGCCACCCCTCATATTTCAAATCTACGCTAGTCTACCTCAAGACTTTTCAAATCCCCTTATATGTCCTGTCTTTCAATCAGAAGTACAAGGATACCCCGCCCTCAAAATCATCTTCCACAAATCAACATCGATCCTCGCATCCTTCGCTCCCGTCTTCGGCTCCTCCCTCCCCACCACGACCCGATAAAACTCCAAAAACTCAAGCGTATAAGGATCCTCATAAGTTTTCCTAACCGTCCTCTCTTGATACCCATCCCCTTCCCTCTCCCCATTATCAATTCTCTCCCGAATCGTCATCGTCACCGGCAATCCTTTCACATAAGGAGTATCGTAATTCACTCTTACGATCTTTTCCTGAGAATAGATTTCTATGTGTGCGTCGAAGATAGGAACATTGTTTATCCCGCTCTCGTAAGTGACGGGGAAAGAAGGATATTGGAAGAGTACGCTCCAGATTGGAGATCCTGCTTGGAGGGAGGCACCGAGGACGGAGGTAGGCATGCCAAGGAGTTCGCGCATTGCTGAGAGGTCGTGGGATCCCAAACTGTTCGTGTATGTCAGTCAGGGGTTTGGAAACGAGAGGCGAGATAATGAAAGACTCACGATGCAAGTAGGCGCGCCATATCCATGGATTCCTTGGTAACTTCCACGCCGTAGTCATGTTCTAGAGCATATCTCATCATTTCTTCATCTAGAGACATCATCTCCTCCGTATCCTCCTTCCTGAAATCCGTAAACTTCTGCGAAAACGTCCCAGACTGCGAGACAAAGTTGCTGTTCGGTCCAATAATATCTCTCACCCTCGCGTATTGAATCTGCTCCATGCCGCCTACCTCTTTCACGGCGTCCAAAAAGGCTTCAGCATACCGCCTCTGATATCCGACGAATACTCTTCCTTGAGAATTTGACTCGGCAGAGATAATGGCGTCAATGTCTCGGTAGTTTAGAGCGAGAGGTTTCTCGCATAGGACGTACTTGTTTGCTTCGAGGGCGAGGATTGCGTGGGAATGGTGGTAGGCGTTTGCATTGCAGAGAAGGATGACATCGACGTCGGGTGAGGAGATCAGCTCTTGTGGGTTTGTGGTTGTGTGAGGGGGGCCGCCAGCTACCTTACGGCTGCAGTGGGCGAGAGCCTGCAACGAGGCGTCGCAGAGGTAGGTGGTTTGGAAGTAGGACGAGAGGTTGTTGAGGAGGGAGATATGGTTTACCTAGGGTGGTTTAGTTGGTTTTGAGATGGAAGGAAGAGGGACTAACTTGTGCTATCTCTCCAAGACCGATGATACCAACTCTTAAGATCTTCCTAGGTTGATCAGAGTTTGCTGTGGGAGTTCGGGTAGCCATGCTGAGATTGTCGTTCAAGGAGAAGTGTTGTCGTGCTTAAATATTTTCTGTTCTTTGTGGTTGCAGAGCTCATTGTGACTCCCATGCACCGAGAAGAAACAAATGATCTTTAATTCAGACCGTAGAAAACGCGGAGCACATATGGCGGTCGGAGGTTGCAAACTATCCGAAGATTCGTTGTAAGAGCCACAGGAGTGGGGTGAAGCTGCACAGCACAACCCCGCACTTAGCGTGGCCACAGGGAGTTCTTGGCGGAATGCTGCCTCTTCCCAACCTAGCGTGGGCTTTGATTTGTATCGCCGCAACCGTAAGCGCTCTAGCATGAGAAGGCCCAATAGCGGGGTCGAATCCCTTCGTTTTCCTAGTGTCTTTCGAAGTGGAAGCGTATACATGGATCTGTTTGATGAGATCGGCCTTCACGCTCTGTTCCGGATTGGCTTACTAACTGCACGAGTTTAATATTGTGCGCACGAAGTGCATTCCCTTAGACTTTTGCGCATGTTGGTACGTCGAGATCTTGATGATCGATTTGTAATGGACAACCGCTTGCTTGAGGTGATACTCTGAGTTATGAGGAGGACTGCTTGGTCGATTGCTCTGTTCGGATTAGCGATTAGCACGCAGAGGATCGTGTGAATGATGAGACTTACTGCATTTGTATAATAAGACAGAGCGCAGTAAAGCTGTTAAGCTGATGAAAAGAGCGAGGGGGGGCGTACTGAAAACCTGTCATCTTTTTGCACTCCTTCAAACCAGAGCCAGTGACTGTGAAAAATGCTTCTGAATTCTCAAGAGGGGTCGATTTGTAGATTTTCCACCAATTTTTTAGCTGCTGTAGTAGTCTCTTAAGTAGCGATAGCTTCATTCCAACCCGACTAGCAGGGTTTTTGACCTCGCTATTCTCAAGACCTTCCGGTCCAGATGGCCAATGTGGTCAGCCTTTATGAGGTCGGGGGGATAAATGTTATGATATCGACAAAATGACGAATATTGGCCTTTCCTCAATCACCAAAAGAAATATTACGCCAAGCTTTAATAGCAAATATTGACAGCATTCCCGCCATAATAGCTAAGATTACAATTGACGTTCGGTTACCAGTGGCTTCGAATTAGAGAGTATGACTAACGCCGCCTGTCTGGCAAATCTTTGACCACCCCGACCGATTGTCCTTTTCGGTGACGCTGATTTCTTTTTAATGTTGGACTCTGAAGCTTCTGAACGTCGAACTTGAAAGAATATATCTCTTTTGTTGATATAGAGGGTACGATACCTCCCATGGTCGATACAGAAATTCGATATCCTATTCCATTTGCAACAATTTCTAGCTGATTTGTAAAGTCCAGTATTTCTGGATGGTCAATCTGGACATCGTCCCAGGTAACATCATGACCGAATCTTTTGTGACGGAAAAGCCAGGATGCGAGCCTATGGTGTTGTTCTGCGTCGAAGATCCTGCAGGATGGTGAAAATGTCAAACTTCCCCTATCTAGCGAAAATCTGATACACAGAATCAAGCTAACTACAGAATCAGCCAAATGTGCAACGCCCCGAGCAGCCAGAACAAGACTGAAATCCTCGAAGGGAGGGAAGAATAACATATCTACGGCATCCCAATGACTTTCGGGCAAGACGTCCTTGATTTGGAAAACCTGTCGGGGAAAATATATGGCCCTGGACCGCCCTTCCGCCAAAAATTGAAGCCCGGGAGGTTCCAAGCAGATATGGAAGCTGATTGGAGGACCGCCAATCGGATCCCAGGCGATCTTCAGTAGCTTTCCAGAACGGACGAAAAGATCTGGTCCGATTTTCCGAAGTTTTATCGCGGTCATCAATTCAGAGGGTCCTTCCTGGAACTGGCCTAGTGGAATGTAGTACGTCATTCCCGACATTGGGGAACACTCGGATGTCTCAGAATCGCCCAATCCACTGTCCGCGTCTTCGATTAGTATCTTCCGAAGCTGCTTGAAATTCTCAAATCTAAGCCCTTTGTTTGTTATTGAGAACACCGGGGCTAGGAATTGTTGGTGAAACGCCTCAACAAACCCTGTATCTGCAAATCCTGCTGGAGATGATGCAAACAGACTACATGGTAACTCTTGCCCCTCTTTCTGGTTCCAGGCTAAGACAGTGAGATCGTTGGTACGCCGCACAATTTCCTCTTGGAGTCGAAAAAAAGCATTAGCTCCTTCGCCATAGATCATTGGCAGATTGACCTGGAAAATACCCAACAGGCAATAGGCAATGTCTTCAATGCGGGTCGTTTGACGTTGCGCAGCCCATGACATTCTAGTGGCTGTCGAAAAATCCCAAGCGGCATTAATTCCTTGCAAGACTCTCTTGTCGATATTGGTTATTTCAGAGATCAGATCGCAGAAAGTGGCTTTACTCCCTACGTACTTCCACGCTTGGTTGTAGAAGAGGACTTGTTTGGGCGCAATCAGCTCTTGCAGGGTCCATCCTCGGGTGAACCATTTGCACTTGAGAAACCCTTCTTCGGCGGAGGTTTCTGACGGTAGGTCTGAGAGGAAAACATAGCACTCTTCTGCGTTCTGGTACCATTGAAACATAGAGTTGATGCTTTCCGTCAATTCCGCGCTGCTGTCATTGTTGATGCAGCAAGTATCAATCCAAGCATGTTGGAAGCCACGTTTCTTTGATAGAAAACAGGTCTCCCAAATCTTGTGATATCCTTTTGGTGTCGTGTCGTATATATGTTGCCTCAAACGTCGTTCTGACAAGTCTAGGTCTCTAGGATGGTGTCGGTCAAGCTCCTGGAACGTGACCTGTTCGTCCTCCCAAGTGTGGGAGAGAATGGCGTACTTTGGGATCTTTGAGCCGATGAAGTATTCAAGCTTAAGAGTTGTACAGTTGACAAGCCACATTGTGGTAGTGCTTTTTCGAGAGAGGCAGGCTGGGAATCAGAAATGCTGAATGACGGTCGGGCGTGAGCTGCTGTGGGCGGTGGTAGATCTGACGTATCAGTATCTTTCACAGAAATTTTGATGGCTAGCAGCCAGTTATACGTCGAGCAATAGAGGTGTCAAAGTCAACATCAAGGATATAGACACTGGGGGAGGAGGAAGATTGTCTCCGACCCAGACGAGGCTCTACGTGATGTGCGATTAGGCGCTTGCTGCTTTGGCGAAAGCCTACTCGAGAACCCCTGCAAAATCCGACCTATCCACGACTGTGCTGCATACACCAAGCATCAACCAATAGGATAATTGGACGGAATCCAAGCTATCCTGAATGCGGAAAGCGAGATGCTTGAGAGTGAACTAATTCACTACTTCGAATTATAAAACGCATATACGGAACCTATCACTTGAGCTGATCTATCTCCTTGGTCCTTGCGCAATAAATCGATTGATTAATCAATGAGTGCAATCAGACATATTCTCACACATATCCCAGCCCATTTTCCAAATTGAACTGCCTAGCATGTCCTATCAGCCTGTATTTCTGTATTTACAAAGAACTACCAAATCTTCACCTGGCTCCCTAAATTTCAATGCGTTAAGTTGACAGATTTGTCACATTAGAACAAGCATTTCATCTTCTCCACTTATGCCGCTCAACTGCATATGATCTTAAAGTTACCCCATACATCATTCCATGGAATTGCCAAGCAGAATGAGAATACTGGCACTACCTGGAAAAAAGCACATAACAGACCGTTTTGTACTTTCCACGTCTAAGTAACAGGGTAAACAGCAGGATATACTTTGCAAAGTCGGGGACAACCCCCTCACAAATATAAAAAGAATGTAACAAAATCTTCTGTAAAACTTTGCGTCAAAGAGAAAGTTCTCATGTGAATTGATCCTCTTCAGGATTGTTGACTGAATTTGTAGTAGTGTTAGGTAAAAGAGGCTCGCTTAATTAATGGCTCAGGCTCAAGTAAGGGGCCATTCTCACTGAGCTTCGAGGTAGGATATGGATTGATGCTATCTTTATCTTACTTTACCTATCTTCTCTCTCGTCAGAAATTTTCTCATGATAAGGGAAAACGAAGAGAAATTTTAAGTCATGGTAAGGCATTCACAGGGTCAGCGGACGGGTGATCTACCAGTAGCAATATCCCCCGACGAGTTTTCCCCATGCAAGATACTAACAGAGATAAAAATCCCAGCAGGAACTTGAACGGCAGACAGAATGGGATTGTATGACTTCAACAATAAGTTTGAATCATCGAAACTTCCATTTATCCAATCAAATATATCAATGAACAATTACTGATATACCGCAGGTTGGGGGCTCATCATGACCTGCACCCAACACCATTGCCTTCACCTTCAACGACGGACCTGCAAGGTAAATCGTCGACTCGTAAACAAGTCTGAACATTTTGAATGACTTCGAGTATCACATCATAAACTGGGACTTCTGCCATGAATAATACTTGTACTGTACAAAGAACCCAAGCTGATCCAAAAAGTAGGGATGTATTTGCAGGCTCTGTTTCGGATCCTTTGGAGCACGTAGACATATTGCAATTTGGCATGTTACGCATGAGCGGGCTATGCTCACTTTCTTAAGCTTAGTGGAACGCTGATTGGCCGGAACATGCCATGTTAGGGGGGGGAATGGGTGATCCCATGAAAAATGTCAATCTAAATACCGAATCAAAGGCTCTAGGTAAAAGAGAAGCATTGGTTGTGTTTAGGAAACTAGCAAAACATCAACCCTACATATTAGTGCAGGAGCTTACTGAAGAAACAAGCAGGGCTGGCTGGAGAAACATTGAGTGCAAGCTTGCCTCCCACCCCGCTTCTGTACCACCCTCAGCTGAACAAATTCTCTCCTCCCTCGAAGGCTCCCTCCTCGAAAGGATCTCCATTATATCCCGTCCTATCAACAGCAGCTCAGGCCTCCGTCCCCATCCGCACACATCTGTTCCCCAAATGCTCATCTCTAGCATCTGGCAACGAACCGGATAGCATGCTTCTCTGATCTTCTTCAAAGTTTTCTAAATAGCTCTCATTGCCGCCATCTCAGCCCTGATCATCTCTCTTTTCGCCTCAGGATCCCATGCTCTACCTTCCTTAATCAACTCAATCCCCTTCTCAAAGTGTGCTATTTGTGCTTCCAAGGGGAAGACCATCAAGTCGTATGCCTCCCAAGTTGTGTCGCTGTTCGCAATGATACCATCAAGTCTTTCAGTTGTCAAAAATGGGTGGTTAACTATCCATTCTCTGAAGGCTGACGTGACCATTTGACTATCGAGGCGCACGTCTCGGAAACACTTCGTCAGGATTTCAATTGTCTCTGAAGGGCGACGGAGGGGATTTTCGAGTTCTAACTGAGACAACGCCTTGTCTACCCTTGAGACTACTGTCGGGTCGCGGTGACTAGGGAGTAGCCTGTAATAGATTAGCAAGGAAGGAAAGTTCTAGTCAAGGGGAAAATTGAAAGACTTGCTTTTCAATGCTGCCATCAGTCCAGTCCCAGGCCTGTTCAATCTGAGACTTCTGTAGCTCTAATGCTCGGTAAACGTGCACTCGGCGCATGCGAATAATCTCTTGTTGTAGTCCATAGATAATGCCATGGTACTCCGAGAGGCGATCTTTATCAATGGAGTTATCCTTTGCAGAGCTTGATTCGGTCTAAGAAATGGGTTTCGATGTTAGTAGAGTTAGAATGAAGGTGGAAGTTGATGGTTTACCTTTATGTGCTGTTGGTTATTAAGAGGCGTTGAAGAAGATGCAGTTGCAGCATTCCCAGTATCCACATTATCTTCATCTCCAAGCACTTTATTTGCTTCATTTCTTTTCCTCGGGCCTGTCGACAGACCTGGGGCAGCTCCTGCTGAATCAGTCAGAATGAAATGGCATAGATCGAAGTTATGGGAGACCTTCCTAGGATTTCTAGCTCTGCTGGCTTTCCTTCTAGCCTTCTGAACCAACGAACCACTTTTTCTTTGGTTAATTTCCCAGGTAGAGCTCTCAATTGTCCTGCGATATCCTCAAAATCCCAGCCGCTCTTCGCCATGAAGCTGATAATCCTGTCAAGCTCCTTATGAGGCCAAACCCCAGTTGCCACGATCTGTGCTTGCAAGTCCTTAACTTCTTGCCGGTACTCATGGTAGCAGTTGCCCGCTTGTAAATAGTAAAACTCCATGTTCAGTCGTATGTAATCGTGAAGAGGAGAGGTGGGTGGCGACGCGTGGGCTCGGCTACCTTTGCATTTATCGTCGGAGCTTTTGGATTGTTCCATTCTCGAGATTCTTTGTATATCAATAAGTAGGATAATGGTCGATCAATCCCTGGTGGCTGGCACAAAGTCGTGGTGTTGATGGGGGACCTGAGGTTGGCTCAGATACAATTGAAAAGACAGGAATTTTGCAAGGCCCTATGTTTATTCTCAACTTCAATAAACTGATTTTGGCGAGAAAAAGAGAATCTAAGGTGGCTAAACAAAGGAAAAATAACGGTCCGTATATATCCCGACACACCGCCTTCCATCCTATCTAGTGAGAGCCTTGCTTGAGACGCGACGGAGATGCTTGTTTCCATCTTTCATGGACCTGGATTCTGAATCATCAGCATTTCCATTTCTTATTTTCTAGAGAGAAAAGCAGGAACGTGAAACAATTGCCTTCACTCCATACTATTTTCGTCCACTTGGACCTCCAAATGGACTCGCCTTCCTACCTTCAGTCTGTTGCATGATCACATCAAAATTTTCCAGTTTTCGGTTGTCGATCCTGTCACCAGTAATCCAAAATTCTAGCCAGAACTCTCCAGTGCTGGAACCCCAAAAGTATTTCTCCCAAACAAACCTTCCATCCCAAGTGCCCAACCTCTAATTGACCAATCATCATAGACCTGCAACTCCAGGACTTCAATACCTTCGGCAGAACCTCCTGTTTTTCGACCCCGTCACGCAAGTCCTTGTCCCACGAATTTTCCTCCCAAAGCCAGTGAGCTTTCAGAGTCTCTGCCGAACAACTAAGTGTCTCGAATGCCTTCATAAGCGGATAGTCTTTCAACACTTGCGTCATGCAGCAGCCAGGGAATAGTCTTGAAGTTGGCATTTCTCGACGTTCTTGACAAAGAAGTTTGTAACAACCTCATGCAAGCGGATTGTGGTGGTGGACAGTTCCCAGACAGAACCGTGGCCTGTGTGCGAACTTTACCGACACTGTTAGTAGTTAAAGGAGCGTGAACAATTGTCCGGATTTCACACTAACGGAGCCCAAAAAGCTCTTTAACTCCTCAACACCTTCTGAAGTCTGTTGGAAAATGAAAAAATAATTCCTTCGTCATTATGCTCAGCTCCGTACTTTCCTCCAAGGACAAAGTTTTTAGATAGACCGTCCTGAACCACGGCCACCGTGTCTGCAAACCCAAGAGTGCTGGTATTTTGCCATATTACCCTCCTCCCTTCGAATCAACCACCACTTTACGCAACTAGAATTCCACAAATTACCTGATGGTGCTACGCGTTACCGGTGGGAAGCGACAGGGGTCTTACGAGTTAAAATTCCAAATCCTCTTGGACTAGCTAACTTGCTGTCTCAGCTACAGCCCATAGAAGTATCTGACTTCATCTTGGTATTACATTGCCGACAACATTCAAAAGCTCATGTGTTTTGACTTTGAAACGCCACTCTATATTGGATTATCTTCGAATTCTTCAAGCGGTTGAGAATTGTTGTCCAATTCTATCGCTTGTTCCGCATCCCCTCCTATCCTCGGCTGACCAACGCAAGCCCGGTATTTTCCACGAACCCATGCCGCCATTTTGCTGTTGGTGTTGCTTAATTGAGAAAAAGTCTCCTTTGAAGGCCAAATATTTTTGAGAAACCATTTGGTCATGGCGTGGTAGAAAACGTCTGTGTAAAGTATCAGGTACAGCAACACCCAGATATATTTGAAACCCCATTCAATGAAAACGTCTGCGTAGCTTATCAGGCACAGTATCAGCAGAATAGCTATCATTATCCAAATCCCCAGCCAGCTAATATTTGTGTAGTCCCCATTGATGAGAAGAATTATGTCACAGAGGGATGCTGCTGATGGCTTTCCTGGAGGCAGAAGAGTGTTATTCGAGTAGTCATTATCGTTATTGATGATAGAGAAAGTTCTCATTTTTTACCAAACCATAGCTTTCGAGAAGAACGCGTCAAGTTCGAGAATCCATTGTCGTGCGCTATCGATGTTATATATCATCCCGGGGTTGGTTGGATTGATTCTCATTTGCGGCGCCAATAATGGGCGCCGCAAATTAGTCCGTCTCTGTAGAAAGTCCAGAAGAGAAGAAGAGAGAATTTCAAGATTGCGTGTAATGACAGTAACGTAGTCATTCATTAGCTCCAATCCGAATGACAGCAGCAATTCTGGCGCCATGTCTTTAGGGTAGTACATGAGCCTGCTCATCCAGGGATAGCATCTATAGCCACCTGCAGACTTGGAATCGAAACAGACTTGGAACCGCTCTATGCATCCTATAGCCGTAGTTTCCCTGTCTGGAACGTAAAATGATGGATCTTCCCACAGCGTGCTAGCAGAGAAGAAGGGATCGCTGATAGGCTTGGTGGAAAACTGCAAGGTAGCACCTGCTCTGAAAACGAAGACAAATGTTTGACCATCGGGCTGTCTCAAAAAGGGGTGGAGTAGGTTTGATGTTTCTCGTGTGATCTTGAAATGAGGTACTGGCAGAATTGACAACAGCAAACCGTTTCCTTTCTCCACCATTTCCAGGCCAGATCCCAGCGAATTATCAGTCCGCATATTGAGGCTGAGACCTGGGTTCAACTGGGATGGGTTTTTTACCAATAATTGGTTTTGGATGGAAAAGGTGAAGTTTCCCCTGTAGGGCTGCATGCGGGGTGGCTGTGGAGTGTGGTAGATGAATGGATCCATCGATATTGCACCGCAGGTTATCTGGTGGCTCACAGTCATCGATAGTCTTGAATTGATGTCAAGTTCATGTGGTGTCACATTTGCTCTTGTAAACGTGAGTGTCGGTTGATCCCGTAGGCAAATGGGCACAAGAAAGGGACAGTCCGTTCCAATCTTCAAAAGAATATCCTTCCATACCAGCAAAGTTCGGATCGCAATAAGAATTTGATTCCTTCTTGCCATAGCATGCTTCCCAGGTCGCCTCCGAGAGCAAAATGCCGGAGAGCGCAGATGTGACGTTCTCTGGCATATATTCCGCCCAAGCATCTACACAACGGTCTGTTTGTTGCGATCGCACCTCCGGTGCACCTAACCAGCCGTCGGCAAGAAGCCATGGTATCATCACTCCACCACTCGCAAAGAATAGCGTATTCAAGATAGCCCCAGTCCGATCCATGGTGACGCATTATAATCTAAGAGTCCTCTGTTTTGTTGCGTAGGATCCGACCTGCCTAGACATCTGAATAGTGGAGCCTATTTGATATACTCCCACCAGATTTTCATTGCAGCCCACTGCGATACGTCGTCTAAGTCATCTTGTAGATGCAATGACCGCGAATTCTTGAAAATATATCGAATTATAATCCATGTGCGAGACTGTGTAACGGCAAAAAGGATCATTAAGCCACCAAGAATGAAAAGCGCGGTCAAATTCGTAACTGTCAAAGTTTCTCCTTTGGCTGGGTCGTCATATTTTAACCACACACCAGTGTAGATGTATTCTAGTGGCATCTTGATACGTTGAGAGATAATATAAGATCAATAGAAAGACAAGCAAGTGGTATAAACGTAGTTCTGTGGCACCGTGATACGTCGAGAAACAGAAACAGATCAATGGAGAGATAATCAGCGGAGATACCTCCGTAATAGCAGGGCTTAATATAAATGTGTGAAGCAGCCTCATATTTCTTTTGGGGCTGAGCATTATCGAAGTGTGGCAACCAAGACATTCTCGCCTATCATTATAGAAAGAGTTATCATGGTGTCCGGTGAGTACCCCGCGAGGCTTTCTTTATGAGATTTGCTTTTTAAACAAAGCACGAGGCACATTTTTTATAGAAAATATCTATTTTGGGTTACCTAGGAACTTGGTTAAGCTCCTTAAATATCGCTGTGAAAACTTAATATAAGAGAATAGAGGTTAGATTAAGTGTAATCAAGTAAAAAGGGAGAAGTCAAAATATGTAATGTAATAGGACAACTGACGATACAACCCAAAGCCTAGGGAGGGAGCCAAATCGTGATTGAATTGACTGAAGAAGAGAAGAGTGAAGTAGTGAGGACGCAAGCTTACCAATATGACCGGTCGCTACGCCAACGTGATGCCAGAGCACGTGACCACGAGCGTCTCCTGAATCTCCGCCACAGTAATAGTGTAGTAAATCTTGCTCAAGATTATCAGGCTTGCTAAGGTGAGCTGCTCAGCGTGCTCAGCGTGCTCAGGTTACTCAGGCGACCTTGACTGAGCTGAGGGTGAGCCGAGGACGACTGGCGCCTGAGTAAGAGCGGCAAGCTTACTAACTCGATGCGATGCATGGGAAAGAGAAAATTGATTCATGATACCTTCACATTCGTGGTTTGGGGGCACGATTTTCCTTTCCAACTTCCAGTTGGAGATTTGTCAACAAGAATCGAGAGCGGCACTCAACTGGACAAAAAAAAAATGGAGAGAAGCACTTGAATGGTTTATTTCCAAGGAAAACCCGAGGTGGAGATTTCTGTTTTGCTGCGAGGTATGGGTAAATGTAGTATTTCAAAGTAGATCTCGAAGAATAGATTGACCTTATGATTTATTTACTCCCATGAATCAACAAGCCGTCGTTTCTTTCTCCAAAACGGCGAGCGTCACTCAAAAAATATCCAAAGGAAACTCATCAGCCATCTTGTGATACCCCGCCTCATTAGGATGCAAATAATCACCACCCTGCAACGCGCCCTGCAACTGCTCAGGATGTGTCTCATTCCTCAATATCGCATCAAAATCAATCACCGCATCAAAGATTCCACTCTCCCTAATAAACTTATTAACCCTCTGTCTCGTCTTCTCCCGTTCCGGATTGCTGTAACTTTCCACCGTCGTATTCCACCCCGGGGCGCTGAAAGGTGTGATGGTAGAAGCAAAGACAGTGATATCAGCGGCTTGGAGTCTGGTAACCATCTGCTTGTAAGCAGCGATGAGACGATCACCGACTACTTCCTGCGAAGCAGCGTCTGTGTTGGCGGTTCCGATATCGTTTACGCCTTCGAAGATCATGGCGTATCGGACGCTGCTGTGGGAGAGCACGTCTCTGTCGATTCGGCCAAGGGCGTTAGGTCCAAGGCCGTCATAGAGAATGCGGTTCCCCCCTGCAGCTTGGTTGATAACTGCGATGGAGGAGGTGTCGTGGTTGGCTTGCATGCGGGCGAGAACGAGGTCCGGCCATCGGTCGTTCTTGTCAGTATCGCTGCCACGCCCATCGGTGATGCTGTCACCTACTATGGCGAAGGCGCTGTGGTCTTGGGAAGTGTAGACTTCGACTGCGGAGAGGAAGTACCTGTTACCAGTCGGTTATTGATCTTAACCGGTGTAAAGGAAAAGGGAACAGGCAAGAGGGTCGTACCAGTGTTGGATCCCTATTCGGTCAGACTCGGTAATGTTAGCTGCAGAGACCTGGTTTCCAAAGGCCATCCAACTTGTCGTCCTACTTCCGGGGTGCGAAGTTATGAAATTTGTTGTCTGTCCATTTTGTAAATATATCGTTACTGTCAACATCGATTGTGGGGCAACAGAAAGGTTAATTGGATCAGAGACGACCAGTGCTCCGTTTGGGATAGTGTAATTTGAGCTACCACTGAACGTGACAGTGTGCAGCGTATTTTTCTGGATTGCAGAGACTCCTGCTGAGCCATTGACGGGAAGGGCAACGGTCACAGCTGTGATCGGAAGATCTGTAGTTCCAAAGGCGTTCGAGATCCTGATTCTGATCTTGTCTCCGCCAATGGAGGTATGTATTGTTTGACGGATGGTTGAATTTACGAACACGGAACCACTTTGGTTCTGTTTCAATAATCAGCTTTTATTCTCTATTGAGATATCGGGAACTTACATATGGTGCAGGAGGGAGATTTGCAGGCTCGGTGAGCTGTGGCATCGTTGCCCAAGTATCCACCCAATGGCCGTCATTCCGTTTCCGAAGGTTTTTGCCCTCTGCAATACTGCAGATAGAAAGAAGTGCAGTAACTACAAAGATCCAATTAATACGATGAAAAGCCATTTTGACGATGACAATGAGCTACGAGCAAGGCAAGCAATCTGATATTCGCTGTTAGGTACCCATATATTTAAACATCTCAATTTTTTCCCATGACCCCGCAAGAACTTAGATATCTACACTATGGCAGATGGGAGGGAAGAATAATAGACCGAAACATTTCAGCCTGATATTGTAGTTCAGGGACAGATGCGAAAAGTTTTCAATATGGTGCCACATCCATTGGTCCGTTCGAGTCAAATAAGCAAACATTGTGGGGTAGTACGTGCATCTCCCAGAATTGTGCCTCCCTAGCAGGCGCGTCCTCATGCCGATATACCTAATTCAGCAGCGTCAAAGTGGTTTAACCGGAACGTGGTATTTTCCCGTAATGTATGCCGTTGGATATGCCAATGCTGGCCCTAGGTATATGACGTGCTAGAAAAACGGAAAAACTATACATACATGCGAAGTATGGCGGGGTAATAAAGTTCTGGGTGAGGAGGCGCGAGCAGCTTGCCTGACTTTAGGCTAAGGTCAGCCCTCACTGCACGTGGCAGCGATAGAACAAATTTAGTTGAGAAACGAAGAACAGCACCCGCGGAGACTACTTAGTCTCCCTTCCGAGTCATTTCAAGCTCCAAATTCAGCTTGTATGATATAATAAAAGAATGCCCCGAAAAGTTTCATCAGGCATAATATATCTTGTTCAAAACATGCCTATACAAGCTCAAGTAAAGTATCTGATGCATACTCCCGAAACAAAGTCTCCAACGGAAGCTCTGCCTGTCCACCTCCTGGACTGAGATTGAACAGAACTCCGATCCTACACCACTTAATCTGACCTTGATCTCGGCTAAGTACTAAGCAACTAAAGCTTTTGGGTTCGCGACTGGCATTCGAGGTGACAGCAAGCGCGCAGACTTCTTGCACTTCGATAACGCCCCTACTAGGTGACTTGCAGTCAGGGAAAACCTTCAACTTCTTCTTTGTCTGAGCATGTATGAGTGACCCATGTTGTGCTGAGATTTCCATCCCGATCTCCAGTGGGAGAACACGGCCAGTTAGAGTCAATTTGCCGTTGATGACCTGCGACCCATGCACGGGTATTGTTGTATCATTGTCGCCGCGGGTACAAATGGCTTCGATGACCTCAAATAGAGCTCTGCTCCCTGAGGGTATAAATTCCACGGCGGACAGTACAGAAACCCATGACCACGAGGGCGCTAGCTTTGATTTGGGGCGCCCTTTGCTCGGCGTTTTGCTTTTCCAGAGTAAGTCCCGGGACAGATAGTCAGACCAGAGACCAGCCAAGTATTCCGCGTTGGGCCGTGCTTCTTGCGATAGCAGAGATGGCCGGAAATCTGTCCGATTCGACAGTAAGGTCCAGGCGAGAGAATTCGCTCAAAATGTGGTGCCATTGTAGTGCACCGCCAGACTTTCCTAGCGCCAGCTGGTATTGTTGCTTTGGACTTGTGGCTACGTCGTCTTCCTTACACTCACAGGCAGTCTCTTTAAGGCACTCCCACAAAATTTCCCGCTCCGTAAAGTAGAGTGTGCGAGGCGAAACCAGCCGCTCTTGGTACGCCCATGCCCTATCGAACAATGGAGACTGGTTAGGCAGGTCCTTAGGCTGCCACGAGTGAAAGGAATGGTGTATTCGACGTGTATATATCGAGCTCCGATCGCCGGAGAACTGAAGGTCGTCCAATCTCACCTGAAATTGCGAATGCTCAACGAACAACCCCTCAGAGCTATCGCTCGCATGCACGGCGGCAAGAGTGACTTGTGCTCCGTTGTAGACTTCAAACATCTTGCTGGATTCCTTGTTCCAGTCGTGCTCATCATCTTGGATGATGGATATTGAGTCAATCCAGAGGTAGTCTAAGCCAAGCGCCCGCGTGACTATTATGGCATCCTGAAAAGATTGTGGCAATGATTTCAAGGGAACACCTGTTGTAGCGGCTAAATAATTGCTCTTTGTTGTACGGCAAGTTATCGGTCGTTTGCCCCAACAGTGGCTCAAAGCGACGTATTTTGCCACAGCTGGGAGGGTTGCTTCGTCTTCGAGGATAACATCTGGGTGGACCGAATTGACATTGATGAGTCGAGTTGGGCGAAACGATTCTTTAGTAACAGTACAATCAGAATGTGATTGGAGGCAACGGCGCAATCGGTATGCGGCCCAATTCAGGGACTCCGTCGAGGACATGCTTTTACCCAATGGATTCATCGGGAGGACTGCGGCGTTCCTCCTCGCACGTCCGTCGTACGCTGAACGAAAGATTTGGAATGGTGGGTGTGGGTCTTCCTGGATTCGAAACCAGTCGGGGTCTCTATAGGGCCCTTTGATGAACTCAATGATGTTGTTCTCCCGTTTGATGCCAAGTGTATTCACATATTGGACAACTATCTTGCATCTCGGACACCCTCGAATCGCAGCTTCCTCAACGTGAATAAAATATTGTGGCGAGTAAGATCCATGGAGAGTGAATATGGTGGGATCTGCTTTCCACAAACATGTTCTGCACGTCCACTCATTCTTGGGCACCACCACAACATCCTCCGTGTCGTCAAGTTCCAAACTTGCCCTCAACAACCTGGAGTCGGGTAGGAGATAGTCCGAGCCTGGGGATTGTTGAGATCCGGCCAAGCTATCGTCATTAGAATTCACTTCAACCCTTTCCGTGAAAACATTATCCTTCAGTCTCCTCATTTGGCCGATGCCAGTTGGCTCTGAAATGGCTGCTGCGGAGGATCTAACGCTATAGCAAAGGTTGGGTTTTCTCTCCAGCTAACGGAGGTCACATAGCGTCACCAAGATGGTGGATATGCGGTAAAGGGTTTCCTCGGTGTTATCAACAAGGGACGTTGCTGAAATATGTGTAAGATGAATATGGAGATATGAGATGAGGTCGAGAACGGCCCATTCTAAGACACACTAAAATAATCGCTTAAGCCGAAGCGTTGCCGAACTAGGCCTAAACTCTTTCTCCTCGAGAGGGCCAATCAGTAACATGCTTTGTCTCAAGTCGCTGGACTCGCACGAAGCAAAAGCAATGCGCTTATAATGAAGTTGCAATACCCCCGCCTTGAAAGAGCAAACACTAACACCCTTTCCATCAATCCCAACTCCCACCCTTCCCTCCTCCATTTTTAAACCTCTCCACCGCAACAACCAAATCATCTACCTCAAACTCCCAAGCAACCAATCAAGGAATGAACCCCCTCCACTTTGCCCATCACTCTCGCTCTCACTCCCACCCTCAGAATCAGAACCAAAGCTAGACGTCCAAGGTCCTGTGTCCACGTCTCCATCACCATCCTCCCACCTATCCCCATAAGATCCAGATCCAGATCCAGCCTCACCACTACCTTCTTCCCCGCTGTAGCTTGGTGAGGCACCATAACCATCGTCATTATCCCACCCGTTATTGTAGGTTGAAGGTTGATTATAGCTCGGTGGCTGTCCGTAACCCCAAGGTGTCGGAGCCACAACACCCGTCGTACTCACCACCCCACCATTCTGAGTCGTCGAACTAGAATTCAAGTTTGCCCCCACAGTTGAAATCTGCAACGTAGTCGGCGCAGGACTGAAGCTCGACGGAGTAGAGACCACACCTACAAGATTAACCGTCGGAACCGTCACCGTTTCTGTCCTGTTCCACCAATTAGCAAGCCCCCCTCTTCCCTTTCTTTGTGTTTCTTTTGAGGGACTTACAAAACAGACGTAACGGTAGAAATACACGTGTGAGTGACGGTGGTGATTACCCTTGCTTGCGTAAGACAAGCACATCCACCTGTCATGGACAAGCTAGTCAACGAAGAGAAAGCACCGAGAGCTGATGCCGTAGTCGTCGCATTGGAGATCGTTGGAACAGCCGAGAAAGTCGAGGATGTTGGAGAGGAAACTTCTGGACCGATGGGATCTACACTATTTCCATACGATGGCGGAGAAATATAGCTCGGCGGTGTGGGATTCGCTGGTGGAGGGCCATAGACCGGATTTGATGGCGCCCAAGCTGTCGGGATATACTGACTTGGTTTTTCGGACACGTAAGGATTTGGAGGAGCGCCGTAAATTCCCGGATCCGTTGGCGATGGCGATGGAGATGGATCCCAGCCATAAACCCCTTGGTTTGGTGCAGGATTTGCGTTATAACTGCCTTGAGGTGTACTTTGATACGGAGGCGTGTATTGTTGAGCTGGATCCGAGCTCGTTGGAAGTGATGGCGAAGGAGTACCGAAATCATAGCCTTGAGCAGAAATCAAAAGTGGGAAAATGAGCGTGAGAAGCGAAAAGATGGAAAGGGAGTGACGGGATGGCATCGTGGCGGTGCCGGAACGAAGAAAACGAACGGATGAAGGGAGCGTGATTAAAGAACAAGAGAAAGATAGACAGGGCGGGATTGAGAGAGCATAGTGGTTATAGGGGATGGGAAATTGAGTAGTCGGGTTACCAATGGAGGAATCACATGCGTGGGGTGACAGGTTACAGCTGCTGAGGTACCTGGAAGTGTGCAAGATTATGATGCTCCGACGATCGATAAATTACTGGCACAAAAATGTGATCTGGGAGCACTTGCTCACAGAAGAGATGAATATTTACGTGGAGGTGCAACGTACTCAGGTATGCAGGACCACGAGTCGTTGCATCCGAATCCCAATAGACTCGCGATCGCCGAGTGTTGCACTTTCACACGAAACACAGAAAGCGCCGAATAATCACGAAAGCAATAGTGGACAAGTGGTAAAGGTAATTTTTTGTATTCTGCTCTGCTCTTTCTGACTAGTCTTAACGCAATGTTGTCACAAAGGTACATTTTTTGAGGAAGAATTATGCCACCATCCGCGTGCAATGCGAACAAGGTGTTGAGATGGAAAAGCAGACTTCTGATGCAAAACGCGAGGAATGACCATTCGTGAAATCCCAAACCATCAAACTCCGCAAAATCCCCGCACGAAAGCAAAGGTTCTCATTATCTGCATCTAGTCGACCTCCTCCATTGCGCTCTCAGCAGGCGCATCACCTGCAGCCTCCTCAGTAGCGGCCTCCTCAGCGGTCTCGGGCTCCTCATCGACGTTCAGGCCGAGAGAAACGAGCTTGTGGATGCGCTCGGCAAATCCAGCAGGTTCCTCGATGGTGAAACCGGAAACCAGAAGGGAGGTCTCGAACAGGAGTTGTGTGATCGACTTAACGGTGCGGTCGTTCTCACCATCAGCCTCAACCTTCTTCTTGAGCTCCTTGATGATCGGCGATCGGGGTGAGATCTCGAAGGTCTTCTTGGAAGACATGTAGGAGCTCATTGAGGTATCACGGAGAGCCTGAGCCTTCATGATACGCTCCATGTTGGCAGACCAACCGAATTGACCAGTTCGGATAGCGCAAGGAGCACCAACCAGCTTGTGGCTGACAACAACCTTCTCGACCTTGTCACCCAAGACGTTCTTGAGAGCCTTGGCGAGACCCTCGAACTCCTTCTCCTCAGCCTCGCGAGTCTTCTTCTCCTCATCGGTCTCCTCGAGCTCGAAGTCCTTGGTGATGTCGACCAACTTCTTGCCATCGAACTCCTTAAGTTGAGTCATGGCGTACTCATCAATGGGGTCAACCAAGAAGAGAACCTCGAAGTTCTTCTCCTTGAGAGAGTCGAGGAATGGTGACTTGGAGACAGCCTTGAGAGACTCGCCGGTGATGTAGTACATGTTCTTTTGGTGCTCTGGCATACGGGTAACATAGTCGGTGAGGGAGGTCATATCATCACCAGACTTAGTGGAGTTGAATCGGAGAAGCTTGGCAAGAGCTTGTCGGTTTTGGCTGTCCTCGTGGATACCAAGCTTGATGTTCTTGGAGAAGGCGGAGTAGAACTTGTCGAATTGCTCCTTGTCCTCAGCGATCTCACTGAAGAGCTCAAGGACCTTCTTGACGATGTTCTTCTTGATGACCTTCATGATCTTGTTTTGTTGAAGGGTCTCACGAGACAGGTTGAGAGGGAGATCCTCTGAATCAACGACACCCTTGACGAAGCTCAACCACTCAGGAATGAGATCAGTGGCGTCATCAGTGATGAAGACACGACGGACGTAGAGCTTGATGTTGTTCTTGGTCTTCTTGGTCTCGAAAAGATCAAAAGGAGCGCGCTTGGGAACGAAGAGGATAGCGCGGAATTCGAGTTGACCCTCGACGGAGAAGTGCTTGACAGCAAGATGGTCCTCCCAGTCGTTTGACAGGGACTTGTAGAAAGAACCATACTCCTCGGCGGTGATATCTGAAGGATTGCGGGTCCAGATAGGCTTTTGCTTGTTGAGCTCCTCCTCCTCAATCTTGGTCTCCTTGATCTTCTTTGTCTTCTTCTCCTTCTTGTCCTCATCATCATCTACCTCCTCGATCTTGGGCTTCTTGTCATCAGCCTCGTCCTCCTTAGTCTCCTCCTCCTCATCAGGGACCTCCTTCTCAGTCTCCTTGGAGACATGGAGGTAGATTGGGTATGAGATGAACTCGGAGTGCTTCTTGATGACCTCCTTGATCTTGGACTCGTTCAAGTAGTCGGTTTGCTCATCCTTCAGGTGGAGAATGATCTTTGTGCCACGGCCAAGTTGCTCGCCATCGGTGTCGGGTGTGAGGGTGAAGGTTCCACCGGCGCTGGACTCCCAGATATATTGCTCATCATCATTGTGCTTCGAAACGACGGTGACACGGTCGGCAACGAGGTATGCAGAGTAGAAACCGACACCAAATTGACCAATCATGGAAATGTCAGCGCCTGCAGTCAGGGCCTCCATAAACTGCTTGGTGCCAGATCGTGCGATCGTACCCAGGTTGTTGACGAGATCCTGCGGATGTTAGAAGAGCTCACCTTCAATGGTGGTATTTACTTACGGCCTTAGTCATGCCAATACCGGTATCCCGGATTGTGAGGGTCTTGTTCTCCTTGTCTGGGATGATGTCGATACGGAGGTCCTTGCCGGTCTCAAGCTTACTTGAGTCGGAGAGGGCCTCATATCGGATCTTGTCGAGAGCGTCAGAGCAGTTAGAAACCAGCTCTCGCAGGAAGATCTCCTTGTTGGAGTAGACTGTGTTGATGATCAAGGAAAGTAGCTGAGAGATCTCAGCCTGGAACTCAAAGGTTTCGCCAGGCATGGTTGCGTTTGTCTCGTTTCTGGCGCAAAAAGATGTTAGCAGATGATCTCCAAGCGTATTGACGTGGTTGGGATGTTGTGCGTTCGCAAATGAGAGAATTGAACAGCTGTCACAGCTCTCCTGATGTGAGGCTGAGCACCAAACGGAGCTCCAGGCAGCTGGAAGGGTAATGAAGGGAATATTGATCAGGCTTACCTTTAGTCTATTCGTGAAGTCGTTGAAGGATTGGGATGGAGATGCACAGAGTAGAGGTAGTGGGTATCTTTTTGTGGTATGAAGAAGAAAGTTTGTTTGAGGTGCGAAGGTTGAAGAAATATAGTCGACGAGTTTCTGCGATTTTAGCGTCGGGACCCTTGCACGCTTCGACGAGATTCCATCCACTGCCCCAAACAACCTTCCGCTCACTTCCAGCCTCAACACAAGGCTCCACAGGCAGAAATTTACTTCGAAGTACTAGTTCTTATATCTTTGGACAGATTGAATCTGCTAATGTCATCATAACCCAATTCTTACAATTCAATCTTCCTATACACAACAGAACAACTTCCGTTTCCATGGCAATTCTTTCCCCTATCTGGCGCCTCAGGCCACGAAGCGTACCGTGCAATATTATGTCACGTGCTGTGGAGAAGGCTGCGAGGCACAGCTACTATTTTCGTCTCGATGGAGCTGGATCCATCTAGAACATTCTTTCATGGGTCAACTTGGGAAAACGCGAACTGTTTGACTGCTTGCCCTTTGATCTCAATGAGCATTGTCACCTTTCTCAATTTGTGGAAGTCTATCAGCAGTTTATCTCTTTGAAGCCTTGTGCCCAAGGCACAGGATATTCCACCTTGATTGGTTGACTCAGAAGTGCGACGTGTATCCTTCTTTTCCTCACAGGTTACCATTCTAGCTCTCCTTCAAGGTCGATATTTTCTTTACTTTGGGAATATAGAAGTCGAGTCCACTCCGTTAACTGTTTCGTCGAGTTCGCCCAAAGATTCTACCAATTTCCATCTCTCCAAGGCTGAGACACGGGTTGTTGTGCAGAATGCAGCCCGATGCCTGGCCTTGACACAAAAAAAGGGGCGAGGTGCATTTCTGTTCCTCAGGCACCAACCTTTTTGTAACATTGTGTAAGGCTCGGCGATGCACCTTTGATCTCTTCCTCTTTTCGCGTTGAAACCCTTTTTCGCAAATGATTTTAGTCCATTGTGCTGGGAATTCGAGATCCTATGCCGGCCTCCCAACCAAGATCACCTGATAAGATTGATGGCACTTGGAAATGCATTCAACAAGACTAGAAATCTGGCGCTCATGCCTCCTATCATTCAGAGTTCTGAATGCTTTTCCTCAATTTCCTTCTGGCCTCCTTTCCGAGCCTTCAGCATGTGAGAGTCAAATCTGATCACGTGATCCCACCATGGCCTTGCATCTTCTCAAGCATGCCAGCAGCTGTATGACCGCAGAGGGGTTGTGTTTTCATTATACTTTTGAAGCTACATCTAAGTTCGAGTTTGTTTCGCATAAAGTGTTCTGGGACATTGGGAGACCAGAAGCTTGAATCTTTCGAGTATGGTTAAAAAACCATTTGAAGTTGGACTCTTAACCTTTTATTCACAAGAGCGATTACCCTTTCTGGGTGCATCTGTAAGGTTTTGAGAACATTCGTGACTCTCAAGCTCCGATGGTGGAATCTCACGAATCTATGGTCGACTACCGGTAGCAGGCTAGATGTGAGAATCTGAGGCGATCTCGACTCTCGAGCACTGCTGGCGCCTTGATATTCACGAGTTGTTCTTGAGCGGCATGGAAAAGCAATTAGCCCTCGAATTTGGGGCGGCCACTGGGACCGAATACCAAGCGAAGACAGTTCCGTTCAGGTCGCTTGGGTGTTGCCGGCAATAGAACATTGCGACCAATGGTCATCTTCCATTCTAAGAAAGAAAACCCTATTTCTGATGCCATGGCTGGACTGTTCGAATCAAGTTTTTGTAATCAAGGTATGCAAGCCAATATCAAAGGAGGCGCAGCTGAGCTTGCAGGTTCGCGACGTGTGTCTCTATCAGCGGCTCGCTCCATGCTGGGGAAGTGTTTCACCTTCTCAAGGCTGCATGAGATCGACGCCACGGTAAGCTGAGTTATTGGCTCTCGGGTTCAGGAATTAAATTCCTTTCATTCGATGGATAGGTTTCACCGCATCAGCTTGGCAAGGCTGACGCCACAGGCTTTGTTGATCACGAATCGGAGTTCTTCACATCAGATGCATGAGTGTCTTCTCTTAAGCCACGGGGAATTAGCCCCGATTGCTCTTCGATATTCTGCGGTATAAGATTTATCAGATCTTGATGGCCTTTCACTTTCATTTGTCCTCTTGTTTTGTTCGATATCGACTGCTGCTATCCTCACCTGATTTATACACAACAAAAATCTACAGTTCCTCAATCACCACTCAAAGGATTTTCTTGATCTCTGGGACTCCTACGTCATCCTTGAATTCTTCAAAATGCACGCAGTCAAACCTCTCATTATTGCTGCTCTTACAGCAACTGCATCTGCTACATACTTCAATGGGGAAGCACTGCGTCGTGAAGTCCTTGAAGTCCGGGAAACGCTCACCACGACCTGCGAGACCACATCGACGGCAACAATCAGTTCAGGCTCAATCATGCCATATCCAACAGCAACAGTCTCCACAAACAGCAGCGGTGTCTGCTCTTCGGTCCTTGCAGGCCTCTCAACAGTGATTTCGGGCCTTCCAATCGCGACAGGCGCTCTTCAAAGCTATCTAGCAACAGCGGCCTCCACACTCACTGATCCATGCGTAAGTCTCAACCTCTCAACTCTAAACTCTTCCCCATATAAACCAGCATTGACCAAAAAAAATCTCTTCCTAGTCCTTCTCCGTACCCTCATCCATCGCTACCGCCTTCAGCATCTACGAATCCTCCGTAATATCTTTCTACAGCGTCCATTCATCGCAATTCAACTCCGCCCTCCAAGCCTGTCCCAGCCTCTCAAGCTTTCTCGCTAATCCAACCTGTTCCACCTCGACTGGCTCTGGCAGCATCGTCACAGCCACTGCAACTGGAACTACGACTCAAGCTTCAACCACTGCGACTGCTACAAAAACTACTACTCCTAGTTCAAGTTCGGGTTCTGGTTCTGGTTCTGGTTCTGGTTCTGGTTCTTCTTCGTCGTCAGCAGCTCCATCGCCTGCTAGCACCAGCGGCGCAAACGAGCGGGACACGAACATGGTGGCGTTACTTGCTGCGGGATTATTTGGAGCTGTAGTTGCTGCGCTTTAGAGGCTTTGAGTTTATGAGTATTGGTGGAAATAATGATGAGAAGGAACAAGGAATACAAAGAGGCCTTCAAAAACTCATGGGCGGATTGATGTTTTAAAATTAATTAGAGAGGAAAGGAAATATGCAAGGATGGTTTACTATAGGATTCAGATTCTTCTCACTTTCACAGCGGCTTTAACCTGAGCCGAGGGCGAGTATGACTTGAATTAGCTTGCAAAAATAAACTAGAACTTGATTCTATTTGGCGTCTTCTATGCCCAGACTACAGTTTCTTTACTGATTCTCAACGGGGTTATAGTCACGTGAGCAAATCAAACGGGTATATTAACTCATCCCACAACTATTTGAAAACTTCTCTCCTTAGTCAATTGCGTACGCGTTGTCTCCTGGCCTGAGTGTTGTGTTATATCCTCCATTTCGCTTTCAAAGCAACTAGTAGTTCGGCAATGTTTAAATACTGTGGGCTGCCTTGACCTCAGGTTGAGTCACGGGACTCTATTACGCCTATGATAATTGGCATATCTATCTCTTACAGCTGGCTATTGCTTTTTAGATGCACGCTGTTGCACCCGAAGTGTCACCATCAAAATCACATTACACCACTTAACCACTGAAAACCAAATATAGACACAATCATATCCAATCTTCCAAAGCGCACTTCAAATAATGCTTACTTTATATTTCTGTTGTTGCCAACGCTCTCGCACTCTACCATTTCTCATTTTGAGATTTAAGAATTCTGTTCTAGCCCAACTACGAATTATCCCATTCACAAATGGCATACGCCAGCAGGAATGGGGAAGTAAATGAGGCTACTCATAGTTAATATATACTATAATACCGCCGGGGGCGGGTAGTGGGGAATAGGGGTGTTAGTTGAAGGAAAGTATTAGGAAAACCTCACTACTATTACGGGGTTATGGATAACACTAATTAGTAAGTGATGCTATTCCCGACTGACATATACTATTCGTGAATGGGATTAGTTCGTGATTGGACCAGAATAATTCTTTCAGGTCTGGAAGGTTGTAGTATTTGGCGTCAAGCAACTTGCATTCGTGCCTCTTGAACTAGCGTTTCTTTACGCCAGTGGGTTGGATGAAGAGACAATAAAGAAAGCAGCTGGGTGATGAGACTTTGGAGCGAGGTTGAGAATCCATATTATCAACGACAATGAATTTGTAAGCATGTCCGTTTTAGGCATGAACATCGAGGCCTTGTTGTGTACATAGCCGTAACCCCATTCCGCCATGCATATTTAAACTTAGAACTCAAGTTTAAGTCTTGAAATATCTCTTCGAAGTGAAGTTTGTGTAGTGGGATTGAGATTGGCAGGAGACTGAGGCGGCTTCTAGATGAACACGAGATATTAGCATTTGGTAAGCTATTCAGAAGCATGAACACAAAAGACGAACCATAATCCCAGACAAAGTCAGCACCAACCCGGGGCCTAGCCTCAATATCAACATGATGTAGGGGATCCGCGTAAGCTGCGGTTCTTCTCCTCGGTGTTCTGTCGTGGATTGGAGGGCTGATACCTGTCCTATACATTAGCTATTATCATCTCAATTGGAAACACCCTCAATCGTACTGGGTTTTTGGCTTCTCTGCTTTCGCCTGTAAATCCAACGCAGTACAAGAAGTGCGGATGGCGCACAAGTGACGAAAAGTGTTACCAATCCAATTATCCCTTCCGGAGAAAGACCCATTGAGAAGAGATGGAGCTAATGGGAAGAGTGAAGCTTGGATGAATGACAACCACTAAAGAAATCTTCCAACGCAGGGAGAAGAGTTTTCACTTAAAGCATCGGCTGGAAGGGGGGCTTTTTATGGGAGACAGAAGTTGAATAATGGTGTAGGAATTGAAACATGAGAAAAGTCATCTCGGCTTGCTTGGGCTTATGGCCTGGAGCTTCACCGGTACTCCAGTGTGTTGGCACCATCCCGTGTGAACGAACTACCCACGGAGCAGAAACAGTCAACATATTTGGGAACTGTCCAATAGACAACTGGTGCTCGCAATGGCGAAAGCAAAATTGTTACTTGCGGTTTCAATCTTGTGGCCCCAGATTTGGGAGACTGCCAAACAAGGTTACAGTGCCTACCACTGGTCCCGGGGAAGAGCCTAAAAGTCGCGGAATCTGCAACCCCCCTGTGAAGAGGCGCAGAAGTTGGGAAAATAGCTCAGAGATAAAGCGGAAAAGAGTTTGGGATCATCCAATGGCACAGGGTACAAGGATTCCGGCTACCACTTGAGGTGAGGTCAACAGCGATGCGGTCAAAGCAACACAAATGGTAGAAAAGTGGGCTGCAGACTTAGGCGGCCCCTCGCATGCGTGATGATTTCTATGCGAGATGCTACGGCGGTTTTGGAACCAACCTATGAGATCCGTTTAAGGTGGCCTACACCAGTCGGGCGTCGGTAAAGGAGGAGCGGCAGCGGCTTCAGCTCATATTCTGGCACCCACGATAAAATTTCCAGGGCCCAGCTATTTCGTTACATCGGTCAAAACATTCCGAATTTTGTTTCTCGCGCTGTTTACTTCTGCTTTGTCGGATTCATAAGACAAACACGGCGAGAGAAAACGATCAAATTCAATTACACCGCCTCTTTCGATTTCACTCTTTTCAGTTTGCACAAACCACAGGAATTGTCCTTCAACGGATCAGTCACAATGCAAGCCCCAGAGCCTCAGGACTGGGAGCGCCTCAAGCATGTTCTGCGTGCTCTTTACATTGGCAAAGGATATACACTTGAAGGGCCTGAGGGCGTGATGAAACTAATGGAAACTGTCAGTTGGATATCACGGGCCTCTCTCCTTTAGTACTAGCCGTTCCCAATGGGGATTAGACTGTTCCAGTGG
>KZ613485.1:543137-611666 GCA_002865625.1 Hyaloscypha hepaticicola
ATATAAGCTCCCCGAGCAGTCGCCCACTTGGCTCCTTAGACAACTTCTTCAGACATTACAATATACTCACTTTTCAAGCTTCACCTCATGTGTATTGCACCCCTATAACTGCAACTGTCAGTTATGAGCCCGGCCTTGCTCTAAATCCCATATTTACGAGCTTCCACTGTAACGAGCTTGCAATTACAGCGACTTCTCACCGTTATTCGGTATCGAATCGACTTATTTCGAACCGAAAACGCGACTATACTGTTATTCGCCTTCGAATAGACTTGTTTCGAATCGAAAACAGTTCCCATACCTTGTCTCCGTACAAATAGACCCCCTTGAACGACCAGACTATCGAATAAGCTTTGTGCATTATCAATACTTACTGAAATCACCATAACCACAATCATGTCTTCGAAAGTAATCACTGTCACTCCCGTTATACTAGAGGAGGAGAAGGATTAGTTACCATGGATTGAGGTAATCCGGACAGTAACAGGAGACCTTTGGGACTTCGTTAATCCGTCCGTTCCTCTAGCCAATCTGAAAACGCTCGAGGAACCCATTGAACCGACACCTGCGACTGTTAAGACAGTTACTACACCCAGTTCCACACAGACCAATACCCTGAATAACACCCCGTCTCCAGATAAGCCGGAGATTATTACTTTTGCTTCCCTCAGTTTATCAGAACAAAACCACCTACAAATACTCCAGAGTGTCTATCTTTATAAGCTCAAGACCTATAATTCGAAGGTCAAGGCTATGAACGAGCTCCGAGTTAAGGTTTAGTAGATGATTAGTCGTGGGAACCTGTAATATACCCGAGGGTGTGATACTGTTCAAGAGATATTCGAAAAGCTCAAATAATACTTTGTCCCTTCAGACAAGGTATGTCAAAACGAGGTCACCAGGGCCTGGTAGTGTGCAATTCAATGACCAAAACGTAGAATAGCGGTTACAATATGGTTATCAGAGCTCGAATCGGCCTATAACGAAGTAGTTGAGTATAAGTTACCCGAAGTTCAGGGGCTCCATGCCCATTATGCCCTCACTGCCGTAATAATTAATATCGATTCCAACTTCTCACATGACTGGGACTGCCAGCTGCTCCGCTTTATAGAGGAGGATTCACGAAAATCCAAGTTCCGAGATATAGTTCAGGAACTGAGAGAACTAATATGCCTTCGAGTATCTAGACAATTCTTATCGGCCCGTTATAGAGTGTTCACGGTCTCCTTCCAAGGAATGGATTCGAATAGTAATCCTATAACAAAACTATTCTACCTTTATAATAGAATCTATCTCTTTATTAATTATAACTACCTGATTCCGGAATATTAATTAACCAGATAATATTCCAATTCCAATATTCAGAAGAAGGTTAATAAAGTACTAGCTGGTATAAAATAGATAGACAGATAACTATTCGCGATTTAATATCTCCAGGAATAGATATAAAATTCAATAATACTAAATCCTGCTATTATAGAATTATCTGGAACCTCGAAGTCAACTGGGAATAAGAAATAGGAAAAAGAGAATCTGATAGTTAATATAATAACTTATAGTATCTCGATTCGGCCAATCAGGATAGAAGTCTTTAATATCTTTAATAATACTAAAATCTTAATAGGAATCGATTATTCCCTTGAAAATAGTATTATCTTGGATTCAGGTTCTACTTATAATATCGGGAATACTAGATTATACTTTAATCCCGATTTATTTCGGTCTTTTTGAAAAGATAAGGAAAATACTATTTTTATTAGTAATATTATAATATTCATTGAATTATATAGAATAATAAGAGTAACTATTTAAACTGAAAGATTTCTGAATAATCGAGTTATTATATTCTGAAATATAATATATATTCTATTATTCTATATATCTGTAATATCTCTCAAATTCCTGAATTAATAAGGGATCTTCTAGAATAATTACTCGAATATCCTAGTATGAGAAGATAATCAAGGGGATTATTATCACTAGGCAGATATTCCCATATAGTTTGAGTAATGGATTCTCGAATATACCGAAAATTCAATTTCAGAGTAGTCAAAATCGGAGGGTTTCTTTACAGTATTACTAGTCAGTTTTAAGGCCCATTCCTTATATACTCCCAGGTCTATCAAGAAGGGTATATTAGACTAGTAATACGAAATTATAGATTATTTATATCCTGAAATACTGAAAAAGCTCGAAACTATCTATTAAGATATTAAAATCATGATATTTTCATTATCAGATCTAAAATATAAAGAATATTATCTCAATAATACTAAAAGTATACTTTACTATTATTCTATATTCTATTATCCTATACTATTCTGGAAGTTATACTAGAATCTAATTAGTATAAATAATAGATTAGATAGTGAAAATTATATACTTCACTTTATTTATTCTATAAGTCATATACACTTTATATATTACCTATTAGATATAGGGAAATAATACCTTTTTTCTTATTTTGAACATATACTGAAATATATCAAGAGACATTATAGACTCAAAGTACAGATATTTTATAGAAATGATAAAATAACTATTTAATATTTTAATAAATTCAAGATCAAGTATAATTTAATTATAGAAAACTTACTACTATATATATAAATTCAAAATGGAAATACTAAAAGATTTAGAGGAATAATTATAGACTATAATTATAATATAAGAATATTAACGAATCTCCTTGAGATTTTATAACCTGAAATATACTCTATAATCACTTATTTACTTAATAGATCTCTTATACATTCCCTTAACTGATTTATATTTATTAGTTTTATTAAATAATACCTTAATAATCCAGTTTCCAAACCTAGTCTAAATTATCTTATTCTATATAATTATCAAGTCTATTCTTTTATTAAAAGTACTCCGAAATACAAATAATACTTAAATTATTATATATATATCAAATATTATATTAGATATAATAGAAGTAATATTTATAGAATCTGGATATCTAAACTAAAAATAATTATATTAACCCGTGATATTATCTTCGATATTATAAAGTAATATAATCCAAATAATAATCAATTAGAAATACTAATTAATATAATCTAGATTCTTGAAATCCTTACTCCCGATATTAAAGAGACTATTAATAATTAAAAGATACTATTATCTTTATACTTATTCGAGATAATCCTTGAATCCTATAATAATATAGTCATAATAGATAATACTTTCAATTCGAAGATATTAGTAATATCACTTCCTATATCTAGAGAGACCCTTGAATTTGAATAACCTTTAACTATTATATTATTAAATTAACCTATAGAGAACTCACCTAGAACCTCCTTACTATAAATAGTAATAATCAATTAATTAGATTTATCAATTATTGAAATAAACTTAATATTAAGTCCAAAATCGATTATATTAAGTAATTCCTCAAACTCATATAATTCTCCTCGAGATTAACCTCTAATAATCTTAAAGCTATTACTCACTAAACCGTTTTGTGAATTCGTATCACTTGAATAGGAAGTATATAAAGGAATTAGTAAAAGTATTATATCTTCAAATATTATTAAAGGGAAATATAATTATAAAGTAACTTTTATAATTAAATTATTATTTTGAGATTTTATAAAAGAATTAATCTTGAAATATTATATATTATTTTTAACAGGAATAATATATAAGAAATCAAAATTACAAATTTGTAACTTATTTACTCTATTCAAGAAATACTACAAATTGAATAGTCACTTATATAAAACTTAATTCAAGTAAGAATAAAAAGTCAAGTATAAGATTCTTTGGAATAAAGGCACTTTCAAAACAATACTGATTTCAGATATAACTTCCTTTATTCTTTTTCTAATATAGGTTTTTACTTATAAAAGAAATAAAAACAACTTCTTTATAAAGTATAAAACCAGGCTCGTGATTTGTAAAGACCTTTAAAGGAATCACTTACAAGACACATATATGACTATACTTGCTATAAGGATATTTAGAATACTTATAACCATTATAACTTATTTTGATCTGAATATCTAATAATTCAATACTATAAATACCTTTTATAATATCTTCTTGAATAAGGATATATATATATATTATTCTAATAAGTTCTATATACCTGATTATTACCTATAATTAATCCGTGTTCTATATAGTCTATTCAAGTCCTCACTATTATAATATAATCTTATATATAAATATCTTTATAAATTCAACCTTTCTCCTATTCCTAATTACTCTTATCTATTTACAAATAATAAACTAATTATTTTCTTTTATATTAATAATATTATAATCCTTTATTACCCTTTAAATTGATTATTCTATAACAGATTCCGAATAGAATTTCTTAAAGTATTTAAAATATATAAGATAAACAAATTAAAGTAATTTTTGAATATTCGAGTAATCCGTGACCAAAAGGCCTATAAAATATAATTATACCAAGATACCTATATTACAAAGTTCTATAATCGATTCCGATATCCTGATTTATTAGTCTATAGGCCCAAGACTCCCATAACAATACCTCCTCCTAATCCATATACTAGTAATACTATAATAGAATAGATCCTTTAGTATTCCCAGTTTATTAACTCCCTAATATATCCCGTGTCGATTATACACCCGGATATTACTTTTTATACGAAAATACTAGTCCAGAACCTCAAGAACCCTGGCCTATAATACCTGGTGACCGATTACTATTATATTAACTATCTAGAAGATATTAAATATTTTATACTAGAATATAATAATACTATTATCCCTATCCCCGTATTCAATACTGTTAATAACTCTAAAGACCCTCCTATAGAGCCTGCCTTTATAGTAACTAGTAATATCACTTTCACTGATAATATACAAAATTATTAGAATACCGAAAGTATAGTCTTTAAACTATTCGGTAATATATTCGACTAGTTAAGTTATCTCCAGTCAACTATCACTATATCAATTACCGAGACTGAGTTACTTACTATTACTCACTTGATATTATGGATCCTCTAATAGGAACAATTCTTTAATAATATTAACCTTAATATTAATTAGACCTTTATCATATTGTGTAATAACCTTCAAACAATTGGGCTCCTGATCAAGGACTCCCCTAAACTCATTATCAAATTCAAGTATATTAATATTTAATAGTTATAGATATATTAGGAGATTAGTCAAGGGAAAATCCATATTAAATAGAAGTCTATATCCGAAATAATAGTTAATAGACTAATAAAATCATTTACTATTTAAAAGTATAATAATTTCATTAAAATAATTAATATAATCAATATTAAATACCTGATCTCACCTGATCTGGGGGATTACGAGAATTCAAGCTCTGAGTCCGAGAACTTGGAATAATAGACCTTATTACTTTTATTCATTTTATTGATTTTCTATTATATAATTCGATAAATTTTCACTATTATAATTATTCTATATAGTATTTTTCACTATTAGATAATTTTTATTATTATATCTATTTTTATTATTATTCCTTTAAATACAGACTCAATTTACTATATTCCTGGACTCTTATAAATATTACTTTAAATAATTCCGGTCTTCTAAAAATCCGTGAATTCCCATAAATCTTAAGGAACTGGAATGCCCGAATAGTTATACTTATAAATCCCTATTTATAGCTTTTCCAGTTCGGTATCTTACCTTGATTTTTAGATATTTTCGAAAAAGTAATAGATTTATATACTATTTAAAATATAGAACTAAATAAGATTATTCAGTTGGGAACGATTTTTTAGATTCCAGGTCCTGCCTTTTAGGACAAAACCTGGAAGGGTCTATTAATTGAATATCACGGGCCTCTCTCCTTTAGTACTAGCCGTTCCCAATAGGGATTAGACTATTCCAGTGGGATATAAGCTCCCCGAGCAGTCGCCCACTTGGCTCCTTAGACAACTTCTTCAGACATTACAATATACTCACTTTTCAAGCTTCACCTCATATGTATTACACCCCTGTAACTGCAACTGTCAGAAACTCGTTATGGATTAAAAGCAATGTAGGTGCCATAGACCTTGAATTACGTGTTAAAACCCATTATTAACCTCTTTGTCGTAGGAAATCCCAATATGAAAAACAATTCAAGGATTGGGGGTTTCAAAAGCACCGAACAAAACAAGATTGGAGAGTGATAGACCAGAAGATTGGAGCACGGAAAAGAATGGCCAAAGAAAGTAATGTCTATCTTGATGGTCAATTGGTACCTCGGAAGAAGGTTCGAAAGGAAGTCTCACGCCACGCATATATGACGGTTTCCGAGCAATTCCATCAAGCTCAGGGTAAGTATCTAAAGGAACAAACTTATGCCTACCTTGAATGACATGATCAGAACCTTCTCCGGCAACACCACCTGGGTTTGAGATCCGCACACCTATTGCTCTACCAATGTTCAGGCTCGTCTTCGAGAACCTCCCCATTTTTAGATTTCAAGGGATAATGCCCCAGTTGAAAGGTAAGCGGAGATTAATATTTCAAATTTGCGAAAACTAACCACTCCGGTAACTGTAGAGTTGATACCTTCTAAAACTGGATCCTCGGCACTTACTCCATTCTTGGCAGAGCTGCAACGAACTAATAGCCACGATTCTGTTCTTCCAATAATCAACTCACTGCTCCCGAATTCAGCCTTTCTTGAAGAACCATGCGCAGAGGGAATTGCAATAGAAAGTGTTGAGAAAATTAGGTCTGTCCAATTCTTCAACTTGATGGCGTTCCTAATTTCCAACAACTTTCCTGGAGACTCGACCAGCCGAAATATATATAAGTGGCTCAAGAAACACAGCCCGCCATTTATCCTCAAAATTCTCTCAACTGCAGCAACGCCAACCACCGAGGCATTACTCGATAACCTCTTTCGTTGTGCAGTTGAAGCTGAAGACGTGCCAGTTGTAAAGCACTTGATCAGAGCAGGAGTGAGCCCTAATGGGCACGTGTGTCAACATCCATCACTTCCAGATCATGTTACTCCCCTGCAATTCGCTTTGTGCCGAGGGAACACACAACTGGCTCAAGAATTGATCAAAGCTGGGTCGCGCATTGATGAAGTTGGTGCTGGTTGGAAAAACAGCGCGTTGGTTTTGGCAATCATTGGGGAGAATCTTCGGGATGAAACGTGGTTTTGGGAAGTCCTTGGTGAATCCTCGGACGACGGACGTGAGGATGACGTCGATATGGACATATGGAGTCTATTCGAACCTAGTCCGCCAGACTTTGCAGTACTTGGAGCTGATAATGATGCCCTTTTCGCGATCATTCATTCTTTAATGAATGCAGGAGCAGCTATCAACCTCGATGTTGATGTCCGGCCTCGCTTGTTGGAACGAGATCCATATCCGGACAACCCATTTCTAGAGGGTCACTCACCACTCACAGCAGCATCAAAATACCGACATAGGCATTTAGTAGATGCTTTCCTTCAAAGAGGTGCAGAGATAAAGTTTCTGACGAATAGAGACGCTTCCGCTCTGCATGAATGCCTCTACAGCTGGGAAGAAATGTATTGGGATCTCGATAGAGTCGCGCTAAAGCTATTCTCTGAGCGCGAGAGCCCAAAAGACTGTCAAAGCTCTGAGAATTTATTTAACCTCGTTGGCGTGGCTCGGAGTCTTATAAGTGCTGGGGCTGAGGTAAATGACGAGCGTGGATTCGGCTTCGGACTCTACCACAATTGCGACGATTCGTTTTACCGTACTCCGCTTGATCTGAGTGTGCTCACGGGTAGTTCTGAGCTTGTTGAAATGATGATATGTGCTGGCGCTTGTACGACTACCAAGGTTTCAATCGAATACTCCATTCGCATTGGAAGCCTTGAACTTTTTTGTCGACTCTTGATTATTGGGGCCCCTGTTTCTGCCGAAGCTATCGAAACCCTGATGGAGAACAAAGAGACTTGGTCCTATGCAATACCACTTCTCGAGAAGCGCCCAAGGATTCGAATAAAACGGGCAATATTTCAGCAGGCCATCCGAAGAGGGGCAGCCTCTACTGTCGATTACCTCCTCAAAAGTGAATTTTTAAATCTTCAAGCACTTACCTATAAGGTTGATATGACGAAGGCAATTGAAAACTGCTGCGTGGAAGGGCACGTCGACACTCTTCGATTTCTCCTAACCAGCTTTTCAACATCTAATTTCTCAATTTCTTCATGGACAGGTCGGGCAGTTGAGCTGGCGATCGAAAATGACCATAATGATATCTTAGATATCCTTCTCTCAGCCGGTTCAGACATCGATGCAAAAGTGCACAGTGAAAGCCGGCTATTGGTAGCCCTCCGGCAGAAAAATACGAGAATGATAAAGAAGCTTATTGGAGCTGGCGTGAGCTTGAAGCAAAAAAATGAGTATTGCTCGCAATGCCACGAAAAACATCAATGCAACCATGTGTTCGTTGCTGCGATCAAATTGGGTGATCACCACGTAATCAATAAACTCCTTGATGCTGGTGCGAGCCTACATACTTTAGGCGCCACGGATTGCACTTCTGGCTCAAAGCTTTGCATATTGCCACTTACTGCTGCTATCATAGCAAAGGATTTGATTCTTGTCAATCGCTTCATTTCTGCAGGCGCTTCTTTGAACAACCCGCCAAAAACTGGAGAAACGACTCCGACACTATCAGCAGCGGTCGCAAACCGAGATTTGGAGCTAGTGAACATACTAATCCAGCTTGGGTCAAACCCTTACGATTCAATAGCTTTGTTTGAAGCCACCGATGACTTCAGGCTTCTTCAAACACTGCTTTTCGAGTTGCATAATTTCAAAGAGCCCAACGAGTATGATGTGGGACGCAAAGCACTCCATAAAGCAGTAGAGGAGCAAAACCTAGTTATGGCTCAGGCGATCCTTGGTAGTCCTATCCGGTACATGAAATCAATTCAAGGGTTGCGGGATGGCTTAGCTCACGCCGTGTCATTTGATTCCACGCCAAATTTTGAGATAATACGAACATTTCTAGGCCTCATTGCGGACCTGAGTCATTCTTCCGAGGGCAAGTTCGAGTTAGAAAACTATCTCGGTACTATACCCACCGCGCTTGGCACGGCGGTTGGAAAAGAAGATTTGCGGAAAGTCGAACTCCTCTTGGAAGTATGTATAGGTGAAAGAATGACTGACCGCTTGAATTCTTCCGCCAGACTCTGGGTTATGTCTGGAAAGAACTCGGATATTCTACAGAAACTCCTCGAGTACGGTTTGGACCCCAATACAGTCTCATCGGATGGATATGGAACACTAAATACACTACTCGGACATGCTACGAAGACAAGAAACGTGGAAATTATCAAAATTCTGTTCAAATACGGGGTCAACCCCAACACGAGCTTTGACAAGCTATCTCACACGCCTCTGCAAATAGCTAGCAGAGACGGAAGCAGAGAGATCATTGAGTTACTGCTCGAGCATGGAGCCGACGTCAATGCGCTACCTGCGAAGAGTTACGGAGCAACTGCGCTTCAATTCGCAGCTATAAAAGGCCTGTTAGGTATCGCATTTCTCCTCATAGAGAACGGTGCCGATGTCAATGCCCCGCCCGCAGAAGTTGGAGGAAGAACAGCATTGGAAGGAGCAGCAGAGCATGGAAGGATGGACATGGTTCAATTGCTCATCAATGCTGGAGCAAGGATCTTTGGAGAAGGACGGGCACAGTATGAAAATGCATTGAGGAGAGCCTCTGAAAATGGACATTCTGCAGTTCGGCGACTCCTTGAATCCTATGATGAATAGTTGGCGTAGAATATTGTTTGGGGGTTGACAATTTTGATTGCAAGTATGTTTCTTCACGGTGGGGAAAATTTGAAAATTCGACATCTCTTATAGAAGTGATCTGAGTCATATTAAACCTGCTCATTGATGGCGTGTCTGTGCAAGTGTAAGTCTCCAAGGAGAAAGGAGGTTGATGTCTCAAGTACAGGTAAAATTCGCTATAACGACACCTAACACAACGATATCCTCCATTTAACGATACGATTCTTCGGTCCTTCGGTTCTAAGCGATTTCTAGTAGCCATTTTGGCACTCGGTATTACGATACCTCGGTATGTCTTTAGGAAAAGAGGGGCACAAACGGTCTCGTTATAGCGAGCTTTGACTATACTTAGTTATGAGGTCCGGAAATGCTCGGATAGCCTTTCAATAAGCGTGCTTTGTTCATACTACTAGTTTGCTTCTTCTATTTTTCTTATTTGTTTCGCGTATCCGCGGAAAAGTTGCAGGTGTGCGTGACTACAGTAGGTCCTGACTTTTTCTACCCTTCCTAGCTAGCACAGAGGGGGCCTACGTGCTACATTAGGACAACAGCCACCTCGCTGACCAACACGTACCCTTGGTTGTGCCAGCACCAGCATGCGCCCGTTGTCCCAGCATATAACCCATTATCCAGCCCCTTCTTCTTTAGTGTCTCCCAACAAGACAGCTAGCCGTCTTCCCACAGGTCGTCAAGTGACAAACTACTTACAGTGAGGATTAGCTGTGACTTACGTTTCGTTTGTTGAAAGGATTAGAGCCTACTACTTAGGGACTAGTCGATGTACTCTCATATCTCATACGAATTGTAGACGCTTCTTACGAGTCTCCTTAGAGGTCGAAGGCTGTTTACGAGCAACTCGACGGCGGATACCCAGACAGTGGACCCTCTGAATTGTCTACATCCCAAAGATTCGCATAAATAGAACAATCAGCAACTATCAGAAGCCAACTCTTCTGTTCTCTCGGATTCCATTGATTTGGATTGTCTCAGCTGGAACTTGACGTTCTCTCTCTGGCCAGCGCCATCTGTGACGGCCCGATCATCACATAAACCAACAGTATCCCCCTTTACAATGATGCGAGCACCCGAAAGGTACCCTAAAGACAGATCGGTTATGATTCGGGCCCCTACCGCCGGGGAACGAACAAACACCTGGTACCCTTTGATGGCTCCAGCGCGCGCAAGAGAGGCATCGGTCGCGATACGACCCTTTCAAGAATTCCACGTGTTTCGGCCCCAGAAAGACGAAACTGGATCGATTCCTTCCGGGTGTTGCCTCCTGAGTCTCATAGAGTCTTTCCATGGTATCCACGAGTTCAAGACACTTGCTAAAGTCGAGGCTGGTCTCTGCCGCCGTGAGTTCGTCCCGAGCAAGACCCCATTCACAACTGGCCTTGACCTGGACACAAGAGTCTCGTGCCTCTAGGTCACATTTCCTCAACCCGTTGCACAGCGTCAAAAACTCATCGCAATATGAGATGCCGTCCTTCCATTTCTTGTTCTCTACTGTTTGCTGCATCAGAATCCCCAGTGCCTCTGATTTTATCACTATTATTTCGTCAGGCTTGATGCGGCTGAGTTCCCCCTTGTCCACGAGCTCCAGAAACCCACAGTAAAGCTTCTGGCAGCTGCTTAGTTGCCCAGCCTTTGCTGCTGCGTGGAACTGGCGTGTAAAGTCAAGTAAAATCTCTCGATCGGTAACCACGTAAAGGGCTTCGATATCACTGGGGGTGACGCAGGCACCATTTGACCGAACGCTAGCACTCACATTGTCCAGGAGTGCTTTGGCTATTTTAAAATCGTCGTTTGCCAACGCGGCCCGCCAGTCATGAAGGGTCTGAAATTGGTAAAGCGCAAGTTCGAAGTAATTTCTGACCTGCTGCAAGGGCGAGGGGCGTAAGTTATACTTCGCAAAGATGCCGTCTCTGCAAAGAGCATCCAGTCTGTCTATCAGAGACAGTGCGGCATTCATATCCTTGGCCATGCATGCGCGGTGCACCTCATTCATGAGCCTGGCTTCCTCTCTGTATCTGACCGAGTTATCATATACCTGAGCAATCCATCCGGAGCCTTGGCTTGAGTCCCTTTCCATCCATTCCCACCATTTGCGTGGGTTCTCTTGGCACTCTTTTACTGCTACCGCCATGTCCTGCACAGCCTGGCGAGTCGGACGGGGCACTCGGCTCTTATGAGTCGGCTTCGGCCCTCCCAAGGCCTCCTCAGGCCGGGGGTCCTCCGCCGCGTGCCCTCCATCCTCCGATGTCGACTGATATAAAGTGCAACAGACCAAGTAGAGTTTGAAGTTCTCCTGCATAACTCTTTCCATATTCTCCAGTGCGTTGAATAACTCGCGAGGCGCCGAGACCTTGGTCAGGATAGCTCGCATTGACTCGATGTGTTGCTTTGCCTCTTTGAAACGATATTCCTTCGATGCCTCTATGAACATTCGTTTGTGATGCTCCAAGAATTCCATCCAGTCGCCCTTGTTGTAAGCATCCTCGAGAGCCTTGTTCTGATTGGTATCGGCTTCTGTATTTTCCATCGGAATCGACAGGAGGTTCCGTTCGTCAAAACCAAGCATTCGTTTGAATTGGTCAATGTCAATATCTAGAGACAGCTCAGGTGCCTGTTGCTCGGAGATTGCCATGTGTTGATTGCATGTCTCTGTCCTCGGAGTAGTTGCGGCTTGGAGCTCTGCTTTGTTCGCCTCGATCAAGCGAAGAGCATTGGTAAGAACACTGTTGCGTGGCTCCGAGAGCTCCCTATTAGGATCTTGAGCATCTTGCATATCTCTGACCATACTGCGAATGCCATCTATCCCGGCAGATAGCAAATCCAGATTTTGTAGGTCTGGGAATGGCGAGCCCTCCTGGCTGAGCCTCTCGCACGATTCATCCTTGAGCGGTATTAAAACCTGCCAGCTTCTCTGGCGCCCAGCATCATCTCCCAGTGGGAAGGAAGAGAGAAACTGTATTAAGAGTAGACAGCTTTTGTAAACATGGGTGGTCAGGGCGAGGCTTTGCTGATCCAGCGATGGGAGGAGACGGAGACCAATGGATGAACACTCGGAAGCGTGCTCCCAGTTCTGACTGCTGTTTTCGAGAGTCGAGACGATACCAAGGAGGACTATGACTAAAAATGCCATGTATCGCTCTTTCTGCTCGACCTCATCAAACTTAGCGGAGAGCCGCTTGAGAAGTTGAAAGAATTGTTCCTGCACCACAGAACGTGTCGTCACCGGTAGGGTACTCAATAGATTCGGGTCGCTGACAGCGGCAAAGAGGCTCAAGGGCCAATTTCTGGGTGGTACGTCTGTCAAACAGAAATCGACGCACGAGAGGATATTGGCGTTTCCAATCCTGAGTTCCCGCTTCTGCTGGACAAAAAGGGAATATAGAGATTCTATCGAGGAGCAAAACATAGTCCTCAGATTTCTCCTGTTCGCGGGCGTGATGAAGGCAGAGAGATACGCCCTTCCCACGATTGTAAGCAAAGGATGTATATGTAGGCAGGCTCCGCCATCACCGACACGGATATAACCACGATCCAAAGCAAACGACAACAAAATCGAAGGCCATTTGTCGTCGAGCTCGGACCGGCCTGGGACATGGAAATCCTTCCGCAGCGATGCATTTGCCGTCTCAGAGAAGATGGATTGAAGCACAGCAACGGAAACTGCCTCATCCCAGTATAAGGCAAAGAGACAGATGAAGAAGAAATGACCCTGGCGAAGGTTGACAGAAGCGTGACGAATCTCTCGGGAAAATCGAGAACCGCCAAACTCCACTCGTTCCAGATCGGCCACTGATACAAAGAGGCCGTGTTGGAGGCTATGGTAGAAGAGCCGCCACTCTATCTTGAGCGCTCGCTGAAGCGGCAGAACACCCAGCAAGGCCGAAGGATTGCATGCCAGCAACTGGACAATGTCCACTAAGTGATCGGCATCCTCATAATTCCATTCCTGAGTGTCCTCACCGCAAGTCTGTAACACTTGGTGGGAGAGGTCGATAGCGCTGGCTAGGTCCAACCCTTCGAGCTCACACAGGAGAGGTTGAAACTGGCGACCAATTAGTGTTTCTAGCCACCGTGCGTCACCACGTCTAGCAGCAAATACTAGGCGAGGTTTCTTCTTCTTGTCGGGATTTTGGTTTTGGCTGAGTGCTACCAAGGAGTTTATAAGTTGGCATAAACATGCAACCGAACTTTCGTTCAGTGGTGGAGCTAGATGCGACGGATGAGGCATGAGCGGAATGTCTACGCCATCGAAAATGATGATCGACTCTATCTCAGAGAGAATATCGGCCACGATCGCATCCACTACAACGTTGTTGTATGACTGGAGCGAACGAGAAGGTATGGTCCACAAGCGGGATTGATACTTGGGAAAGTTGACTTGCGACAGCAGTTGGCGGAGCATGGCGAGCGACACATCCTCGCCAGACAAAACAGGTGTTTTAGAGAAATCAATCGCGACAACAGCGTCGACAAAGTTTGTTGATTTCCATAACGAGACGGCCCGGTCAAGGAAGACAGATTTCCCAACTCCAGCCAACCCATATAGATACGCGGAGTGAGTTTGTAACAGCCGCTTTTCGAGTCTCAAGAGATCAAAATCGCGGCCATACAGCTCTTTTGTTGCTGGTGACTGAGGAGACGCATTGCAATTGGCTGGGAGGAGGACCGTGTGCTGCGTGAATGGTCGCTCCCAGGAGTAGGTCGACTGTGCAAGTACACAGTCCAAACCAGGTCCATATGTGACGGCGACAAAGCTGTCCTGGCGTCGCTGCTGCCGGTTATACCTTGCTGGCCGCATGGGATTCATCCGCAAGACCCTACGGCCCACAGCCGCAGCCTCAGAAAAGGAGGCCCCACGAACTAGCAAGGCATGGTAAAAGGCTTCAAGGAAGATAGCGGCGGCGCTGGCAGCTATTCTGAACGACATACCGAGGACACTTTTAACGCCGTGCTTCAAAAATTGTTGGGCGACGTTAGCACCATCACCGAGACATGCCCTTGCAGATTCGCATGCGTTCAGGACGGCGAAGGGAACTTTGAATTTCTCCAGGATCTTGCCAACAATGTGTCCCGGCACTGGCGTGGTGCGGTCCGATTCTGGATCGCTGAAGTAGAGAAAACCGTAGTTGTTTAATTTATCTTTTCGAGTACCGATTTTCCCATGCATGTCGAAGTGCACAACGTGAAAGTAGCCATGCTTCCCGTGAATGGTTCTCGCGCGCTCCAGGTGGCTCACAAAGGACGCAAAGGTTCCCGGCCGTACAATTTCCAGTCTGATTTGGATTGGGCTGTTCGTGTCTGCCAGCATCTTCTGGACCTTGATAAGTGCGTCTGTGGCAAGGAATGGGCTGATATCGTCGTACATGGATGGCGATTGAGTTAATTTCCTTGCTACTACCACAAGCACATTGAGTGTGAGTGTGCCATCAGGTTGTTTCCAACAGTCCAACCTGTCGGTCTGCGATGGTCGATTACTGTGAGGTGACGATACAGATCGCTCGACGACGACCGCCAATCTTGGGTGGCACCAGAGCGCTGGGTCTTCCAACAATTCCCAAAATAGTCGGTGGATGGTGTCGACTGAGCACCCTCCCTCATCGCTGCCATGACAAACCTCGATGGACAGCAAAACCGAATCCAGGTTGAAAGGAGCGTCTTTGAGGTCGGAGGCTAGAACCTCCCGGAGGGACAGCTGCCGTAGCAAATCTTCGGGATAACTCTCTAACAGAAACTCGGCTTCTTCAGCCCTGTCTACCGAAAAGGGCAAGCTTTCAACATATTGTTCGAGGTACCAACGGCAAGTCGACCTTTGATCCGGGCTGAGAGGGTCTCTAATGGGGACACCATACTGTACAATTGTGCCGTCCTTGACGACGTCAACAGCCCACCCATCGATGGATTGTCGTGCAATTAGCCGGATGGACACTCGTTTTTGATTAGGCATAGTGATTCTTTCCTCTTGAGATGCCTTGACTTCTGCATACTTTGAGAAGAAGAGATCGGATGTTCGTTTTGTACTTGTACAGTTCTGATCACCTCACCATATTTCGAAACCTTGCGGTGCATGGGGTTCACAGGGGGTGGCAGCCACCTTTAGTATGCAGGATTAGTCAGACTAGCCCCTTGTGGGGACTGCGTGCCAATAGTGGTGGCAGCCATTATTGGTTGTTGGTTATTGGTACAGCTAACTACAGTCATATGCGATATAAGCGCTTTTTTGAAAATTTACCGAAAAATCAGCACTTACCTCGTTTTTTCCATCTAAAAACACTATTTTTGCTATAATAGTCCAAACCCACTACCAATTCTCTCCCAAAACACCCATTTTGAGACTATTCGTAATTGTAACTGATCAATCACATTCCAGAGCCTAAAATCTGCCAAGATACCATCCCGAAAGCGTAAAACGACGGCCAAAACTACAGTTAACGCGATAGTCAATACTATAGCTAAAGTAATAGCTAAAGTAACAGTTACTACCGCCAAGGCGAAGACTACCAGAGCTCGAAACAAGGCCACTGCTGCTCGAATCGATCGAATCCTTCAATCCTTACTACCTCCGATTACTGGCCCTATTGGCCCTTCGGGCCCTTCGGAGACTATAGGCTCGAATTCAATAATAGAGTTTATAATAGTTCGAGTAGATAAGGCAAAGGAGATGGAGATTATTAATAGATAATATAATTATAATCCGATTCTATTTACTATAAAGGGTTATCTCGATTCTCGTAAACCTTATATTAAGTACTTATTTATAATCGATTTTAATAGTATTACTAGATTGAGATGGGATTTCTGATAGGAATATATATAATATCGGATTAATATATAAATTAAAATAAATTCTATAATATATCCAGGAAAATGAAAGGATTCTTTGAATTAGAAAATAGAATACGGGAATAGAATAAATCCTGATTATTAGTATATGGATATTACGAGATATTAAGACTTCGAGAAAATATTATTAAATAGAAAGTCTTAAACGGTTTGGATAATAATATATATTTAATATAGTATTAAATTCGATTCTAATAAGACTTCTTTACTAGAAGAAAAGATAATAATAATAATATTAAAGACTGAAAAGTATATTTATTTAATTAATATAATAGATAAAGACTTCTTTACTAATTCGAATTCCTCTAATTCCCAAATGTGATATATACTGGCTGTCACGTGGGAAATCACGCGGCAGGTCTGTATATGACTTGGATTATATACTATCAGCGAGGTGTTTATAGGTGCCTGTACACTTTCACTCTTCCGGTTAATTATAAATCAATTATATTACTATTATATGCCTTATTGAATAAGTGTAGGGTAGACACGTGACCACTTATATATATATAGTAAATGTTCACCTGAACCTTTTAGGGAATTCAGAGATTAGTTTTATACTAAATCCACTAGTCTTATAACTCACTGATTCTATTAACTTATTATTTATTACTATTTATCTTATAAACTAATCTCTCTATTCTTTAATAAGAGGTAATTTAATAAATAATAATACTAAATTACTATTCCAAAAGTACTATTCCGGTATCTAATCAAATTAGTAGAATTAATCAAATTATTAATAGAAATAGTAAAGGGTTATTAAATCTTATTTTTAATAATAGGAAATCCCAAGTCCCTATTAATAATTGTAATAATAATAATAATAATCCTATTAATAATAATAATAAACTTATTCTTAATATTCAAATTATAATAATAAGAAATATTAAAGCACTCTTGACTTCTAATATTAATTATTTATAAGAAAAAAGACAGGAAGTTAATATAATTAACTATTATATTTTGGATCTTTAATAGAAGAAGAATATTCTATAAGAAGATTTGAGATTAGTCACTTCTATTAATAATTCATTTACTAATCTGATTCCTGTTTTCTTCTAATCCTTGAATTCGGAGAATACTAGACTAGAATAGAAAAGCTCTTTTATATCTAATCTAATAGATATTAATAATTTTGATAATACTATTATTCCAGAATTATAATATAATAAACTCAAAATAGAATTTAATAGAGAAAAGTCCTATAAGGTTTAGACTTCTAATATATATTACAGAAAGAATCTGAATAAATAGAAAACCTTTATTTCCTTTTAGAAATAGATTTTCAGGATCCAGTTATAGATCTATAATAGGTATTTAACTCGAGTAAATATTATAATAAGTATATTATAGAATAATATTTATAATATCTAGAAGATTATATAAAAGTAAAGTCTTCCTCTTTATAGAATTTATTAGAAAAGTTTCAAGATCTTTTTGGCTAATATAATTACTATATCTTAAACATATTAATAAGAAACATTTCAGGGCTTTCAAGAACTCTAATAGTTAAATAGAGAATCGGTCTCCGAGTTATATACTCAGATAACTTCTCTTAAAATAGATTAAGAACTATATTCTGAAAAGGACTAAATGAGAATCTTTAATACTATTTTAATAGATAGAGAGATTAAAAAGTAACTTATTTCTATATTTTATAGAAAAGAAATAAAGTCTATAAAGTACTGGATTAAATAGATTTAATAGACTGAAAATCTTATTTATTTATAAATAAAGAAAGGAAAGATAAGGAATTTAAATAAGGGCAATTCTATCTTAAAAGATTCTGGAATTAGGAATTCAAATTCCCAGGAATATTAAAAGAAAAAGGAAAAGTCCAGATTATATTATAATAATATATCTAATAATAATTCTAAATTTTCTAAATCCCTTTCCAGATCTAATTCCTTTATTAATATAATTTATTATATTTATAATTAGAAAGGATATTATATAAATAATAAGAGATATTCTAAATATAATAAATAAATAAAATAGAATCCTAAAAAAGTAAAGATTTAAGAGAATTCCCGAAATCTTTAATAATAAATAAATCAGATTATTCAAAAAGAGTAATTATATTTAAATTCTATAAAGGATTCGGAAAAAGGAAAAGTCAAGTCTTAAATATTAATAATTATAATCCTGATAAAAAAGATATATTTACTTATATAATAATCTATATTCAATTAATTTAATTTAAAACAAGTATCTTTAAAGTATTTATTAGATTAGAAAATATAGGAATAAATTATAATTTCCTTAATAATAAATAAATTCAGGATAAGGAGTTTATATTCTTAATTGAATATAATCAAGAATTTATAACCTTTTATAATAATAAATTTAAAGTCTATTAAGTTTATAATTTTGAGATTTTTATTATAAATAATTATAATAAGATATATTCGTTTAAATTCCGATTTTATAATTATAAGAATATTAGTATTTATTATTTTATTTTTAATATAGAATTTTATAAAAAAATTATTATATAATATATTAATTATATTAAAAAAAGATAAACCTATATTCTAATATAATTTAATAATATTAAGATTCTTATTTCGAAAGAGTTTAGTAAAGAGTTTAATAGTTTATTAAATATCGAGTTTTAAGTATTATTTATAATAAAAAGCGAATGTGATTATTCGAGAAATTGGAAATTATACTTTTATAATAGTTTTCAGATATTTATATTATTATATAATTCTAATTATAATAGTTTTAATATAATTATATATTAGATTAATATTCTCTATTAAAGAGTCTTAAAAGTACTATTATATCTCCAAGAGTCTAATTATAATATATTAGATTATTTTAATTCTAATAAAGTATTAGAGTTCCTTAACTTGGAAAATATTAAATATTTGATTAATATAAATAGATTAATTCTTTATAATCCTTTATATAATTTGTTAAAAGTCTAATTAGAAATACTATATTTATACTTATAGGATATAATTTATAAATATTAGATTAAATCTAGTATAAGTCCTATTAGAGTTCCTATTCTCTTTATTTCAAAAAAGAATAGAAGTCTTTAATTTTATATTAATTATCATAGACTTAATAAAGTTATAATAAAGAATCGATACTCTCTTTCCCTTATTAATAAGACTTTTAATAAGTTAATAAGAATTAAAATTTTCACTAAATTTAATTTTAAGAATATTTATTATTATATATATATATATAATAATTATAAGTGGAAAATAGTATTTAGGATCTATTATAAATATTTTAAATATCTTATAATACCTTTTAAATTAATAAATATATTAATAATATTTTAAGTATATATTAATATAATTCTAATCGGTTTATTAGACTATTTTATAATAGTATATTTAGATAATATTTTTATATATTTATAAAATGAAAATAAATATTATAATTATATTTATTAGATATTTACTAGATTATATAAAAATAATCTATTTTATAAATTAAATAAATATAAATTTAATATTAAAAAAATCGAGTTTCTCGGATTTCTTATTAGTATAAAAAGTATTCGAGCGGACTCTAAATAGATCTGTAATATTATTAAATAGTCTAAACCAGAATTGTTTTATAATATCTAAATTTTTCTTGAATTTATAAATTTCTATTATAGATTTATTTATTAGTATTTATATATAATCCTTGAATTTATAAATCTTTTAAAGAATATAGAACGAGATTATAAAACCGGCCTATTCTAATAAATAAAGATAATATAAAAGAGTTTTTAATTCTTAAAAGATATATTTACTTTAATATCTATTCTAGTCTATTTTAATTCTTTTAAGAAGATTAAAATAGAAACTAATATATTAAAATTTGTAATTATAAGAATTATTTTATAATAATATAAGACTAGTAATAGTATTAAATAATATTAACACTCAATAGTATTTTGATTCCGGAAATTTATTAGAATTAAATATAATTATAATATCTATAATAGGGAATTTCTTATAATTATAAAAGCTTTTAAATATTAATACTATTACTTTAAAGATATTAAATATATAATCGAGATTATTACTGATTATAAAAACCTTTAATATTTTATAGAAATAAAATATTTAAAAAGTTATTAGATATATTAAATAATATATTTTATAATATATAATTTTGAGATTATATATTATAAAAATACTTTAAATTCTATAAATAGATCTAATAAATATCCCGATTATATTAATAGTCTTATTAATATAATTTAACTCTCGACCTTTTAGAATAAACTTAAAGGAGTTTTTATTATTATAATTCAAACAATTATATAAATTACTAAAAAGTTATTTCTCGAAAATGAATTTGTAAAATTTATTATCTCTATTATAACTCGAGGAGATTATTTATTATATAAAGAATAAAGAAATCTTTATTTGGATTATTTATAAGAGAATTAAGATAATAGAATATATTTTAAAAGTACTATTTCAGATATTAATATAAAAAGGATATTCTTAATCTTATTACTTAAAGATATTAAAGATTTATTTCCTTGAGTCTTTAAATTAAATAATTATAAATATTTAATTTTATAAATATAAATATATATAATTATTAAAAGGATTATAATATTAATCTCTATATTTGAATTATTATTAGATATTATTCAAATAGTTTAAAGGAATAATTCCCGATATTAAAATATTATAAAAAAGAGATTTAATAAAAGAAATATTAATAGAAAGGAAATCTGAATAATAGATAATTCGGGCCTATTTAGATATAAGTCAAGAGTTATTATATTAGAGAATCTAATATTATATAAAGAAATTATAAAATTTTATTATAATAATTCTTTAGTAAAATATTATAGAATCGAGAAAACACTCGAGTTCCTTAAAAGATTCTAGTATTAGAAAAATATAAAAATTAATATTTATATATACTATAAAGAATATAATATATATTAGAGAATTAAAGTCAAATAATATATATTATATAGTCTATTAAATAATTTATTATAATTTGAAAGGCTCTAGAACGAAATCTTTATAGATTTCGTTACAAGTTTATTATTATATAAAAATCTAATAAGAGATCCTGATTTCGATATAATTCTTATTATTATTAACCGGTATTCAAAAATGATCAGATATATTATTTATAATAAAATAATTAACTTTCCGGAATTTATTAAATTTATATAAGAAAATATATTCTCACTATTTAATATACCTAATAGAATTATTTCCAATCAGGGAATAGTATTCACAAGTTATTTTTAATTTACTTTTTATTATTATCTAATATATAAATAATATCTAAATATAATATTCTATTTATAAATAGATAATTAAATAGAAAAATAAAACTAGACTTTTAAATATTATTTAAAAAGTTATTATAATCTCTGAAAGAATAATTAATTTGAGAAATTATCTTTTATAGAATTTATATATAATAATTTAAAGTATTAGATTTTATAGAATATACTATTTAAGATATATTATAATTATTACTCAAAACTTCTATAAAATCCTGAGAATAGGATTAAAGGGAAAATACTAATTATATATAAGAGATTAGAGATTCTTTTTAAAAAGCGGAAAAAGTTTCAAGAACTTTGGAATTATATATAAAATAATCAAGAGATCTATTATAATAAGTATCGATTAGTAAAATACTATTCTAAAAGAGTTTAGATTATATTATTAATTAAAAATCTCAAATTGAAATCGGGAAAATTTATATTCAAATTTATAAATCTATTTAAAATCCTTGAATATATTAATAAATCTATATATAAATTAGAACTTTTAAACTTATATAATAGATTATATTCAACTTTCTATATTTCTCTTTTTAAAGAATATATAATAAAGAAGAGATAGAATCCTGACTTATATTCTATTAGAGAATTTCCGGAATTTATAAATAATAATAAAGAATAAAAATAGGAAATTAAAACTATTATTAATTATAAATAAGATAATAGATATAAAGAATACTAGTATTTGATTAAATAGAGATCCTGATCGAATAATTATAATATATAATTCTCCGTTTTCTCTAATCTTGAAAATATTAAGGATTTTCTGAAATTATATAATAAAAATTATAATTTGGAATTAGTAAAGACTTTATAAAATCCTCTTAAAGTACTAAAAAGTTCTAATTCACTAAGATAAAAAAGTTAATCCTTATAAATAAAAAGAAGACTAGGTAGACTAAAAAAGATTTTAAATAATAATTAAAATATTCTTTCCTTGAATTTTTTTTTCCTATAAGGGTTTTTAGGATTTTATTAAAATTTATAAAATAATTATATTTATATCTTAAAAGAAAGATTATAAAGAAGAGTAAAAGAGGTTTATTATAAATAATCCAATTATAAATATTTTAAATAAAAAATAATTTCTAATCTAATAATATTATTTTCTATTAAAGAAAAATATTAAATTTCAAATATTAAATAATCTCAAATACTTATAAAATATTAAATAATCTTTTTCGGAATATACTTTTTCAATTTAGGAATAATATAATTCTATAAGAAATATTAATAAAATAAGGTTTAAAGAGAATAGAAATAAATTTATAATAGTTATAAAAACTTTATAATAAGTCTGAATTTCTATAATCAATTCTCTAATTATTATAAATATTATATTTTCCGAATTTGAGATATTTATAATTAATATTTTCTTAAACTTCTCGGAAATATTAGTAATTAATATAATATTTATATTATATATATTATAGAATTCCTATTATATATTAATTAAATATTTAGAAAAATAATAAAAACTTATTAATAGAATATTTTCCTATAAATCTAGATTATTTTTACTAAAAGTCTTTATATAATAGAAAGAGTTAATAATCTTATATTTATTCTTTTATTTCTCGAAAGTCCAGTCTTAGAGATTATATATATTAATTTTATATATACCGGAATAGATATTAAAATATATTTTCTAGATTTTAATTATATCTTTCCAGATCTAGTAAATTTCCGAAAGGATATAAGAAATCTAATATTTCTATATTAATTTTTGAAAATTTGAGAAATTTAAAGAAATTTGAGAAATTCAAATAAGAATCTTAAAGGAATTTATTAGAATATATTTTCCTCTATTACTAGAATAGTATTTATAATTCTTTAAATTAAATATTTGAATATATTATATATTTAGATTAATAATTAAATATTTAAAATATTTAAGATATTAGTTAATCTTTAAAAAGATATCTAAAAGATTATTATATTATTTTTAATTAATTTAATAGAATTATAATATTTTGGAAATTTGGAAATTAAATTAAAAATCTAATTGAAAAAAGTCTTAAAAAGGAATAGAAGAAGAAACTAGAATATATAAATATATAGAATATTATATTATTAATTTAAGGAAAAAAGATTATCTTATAAGGAATAATTTAATTTTTAAATAATATTAGTAAAGTATCTGGATTAATTACTTATAAATCTATATTAATCCTATTCTGAATATAATATATTATAATAATATTAATTTCTAAAGACTTTTAAAGGACAGATTCATTTCCTTTAAAGTATTTGAAATATTTATATATTATTTATATATAAATTTTTCTATTTTTGAAATTATTTAGAATATCTAATATATTAGATAAGAAGAAGTATTAAAGTATAAAATAGTATTTTAATATAAAAGAGTATAGTTCTTAATCGGATTAATAAGAGTATATTATATATAAATAATATATATAATATTATAATCATTACTTTACTTATTACTAATCACCTTTCTATTAGCGAATTAGTATTAGTAATAATTTTACAAAAATGTAAATATAATCCGTGTACTAATTATTATTATAATCTATATATTCCTTTAATATTAATTAAAAGCTTATTTCAAGTAATAGAAATAATTTATTAAAATAGATATAAAAAATCTTAAAAATAAGATTATTAAAGAGAAGAATAATTATAATATATATTAATTATTATATGGAAAATCACGCGATAAGTCTATATATAACTTGAATTATATACTATTAATAAGATATTTATAAGTGTTTATATACTTTTACTCTTTTAATTAATTATAAATTAATTATATTACTATTATACATTTTATTAAATAAATATAGGATAGACACGTGATTACTTATATGTATATAACGGATATTTACCTAAACCTTTTAGGGAGTTTAGAGATTAGTTTTATATTAAATTCACTAATTTCACAATTTACTGATTTTGTTAATTTATTACTTATTACTATTTATTTTATATTAAAATAATAATTATATTCGATTATTAAAATTCGAATTAATTCGAAACTTGAAAAAGAAGACTTAAAGGAAATTTATAAGACTTAAAGTGAAAAAGGAATAAACTCGATTAAGGACTTGTATAATTATTATCTCTTAATAGTATAATAAACTCGAATTTATAATAATATCTTTAATAAAATATTATTTATAAGAATATAAGATTTAATAATAATAGTATTATATATATATATAATTACTATATTATAATCTCTATAGAATCTATTAGAAATATTTAATAATATTAAAGTATTTTATTATTAGGAAAATAAATTTAATAATATAAATAAAAGAGATTGAGAATAATATATTAGATAAGAATATCGAAAACCCTTTATATAATATATAATCGAAGTGAATATAAAATAAGAATATAATAATAGAAATAAGATATTAAAATATAATTTTAATAATTCCTTTAATAAGTTTTAATATTATATTATCTAGAATATTAATTCTCGGGAATTCGAATTATTCTAATATATATATAATACTCTTCTTATAATTTATTAATAATTTAAAGTCTATTATTAGTCTTTTCTAATTAAATATTATTTCGAAATAATAAAAAAAGGATATTAATCTTTTAGTTTATAAATAATATTAAGATTTCGATAATATCAAAAATTTATTAAATTAGATAATACTTCTTATATATTTATTAATACTAATTTATTCTTTTTTTATAATTAATAAAAGTATAAATAATTATAATCTTTAGAAAACTTTTAGTGAATATTATTTAAATATAATTAATATATAATATTATTCTTTTATTATTTAAATAATCTCGAATTATATTAAATATAATTATTATTTTAAAGACTTTTTTATTTTTAATCTCGAATAATATTAAGAATTAATAATATTTTATAATATATAATATAGAATTAAGAATATAATTACTCTTTTTTATTATTTATATAAAAAGGATTTTATAATTATAAAAATAGAGAATATTATATTAATATTTATTTTCTTAAAAGAGTTTATAATATTAATAATAGAGAGAAATATTAAACTCGAGAATAGACTAGAAGATATAAAAGAAGAGAATATTAAACTAATAAATTTAGAAAAAAAAGAGAGAATAAAAGAGAAATTATTATCTCGATTAATTAAAGAGAAGTTAATTTAAAGATTATTATTTCTAGAAAATTATAAAGATTTAAAAAGAATATAATAAGAAAGAGGATTAAAAGAGAATTTTTTACTAATATTAATTTAAGTAAATAATAGAATAATTTCGTTTTCTTTAATTTCCGAATCTGAACGGGATATAGAGAAGTAATCTAAAGAATTAGTAATATAGATAAAGAATAATAATAGAGAGAATGAATGAGATTCTATTTAATAACTTTATATCTTTTAAATAGAAAATAGATAATAATATATATTAAGAATCTAAAAATGTAATTTTGGATTTAATTAATTTATAATATAAAATATAATTAATTTTTGAACTTATATTATACTAATATAATAATATTAAATAAGAGATTATAAGCGATTTATATAGTGATATTAATGTTTTATAAATCGAGTAAGTGTGAATAGGACTCGTTTAGTAAATTTAAAATTATATAATTAATTATATTTAATATTACTAAATCTTATTTTTATTTCACGATTACGTGAAGTACTTCGAATACTCTTCGAGAATAATTTATATAATTATATATACTTATTTTATATAAATAATATATTACTTTATTTTTAATAATTAATTAAATAATAATTACTAATCCAATTTATTAAATCTAAAAACTATAAGTACTTTCGACCGCTTTCTTATTTTAAATCAAATCTATATATTTTATTATAATTAATATAAAAGTTATAATAAAATATACTTAAATCTAAATATTAAATATATACGAGAATTAAAGACAATTTTAAACTCTTTAAGAGTATATAGAATTTTATATTCTATTAATACTTTAATTATTATTAATATATACTTTTTAATAATTAATATTATAATATAAATCACTTTAAGTATATATGGAATTATTTATAAGAATACTAGAATAATATTAACTAAAATTAATCCTTTAAAATCTAAATATATTAAATGATTATTCAATTGTATATTTCTTTAATATTAATAATACTTATAAGTTTATTTTACGAGATCCTCTATTTATAAATATATTAATTAGTATATTATTATAAGATATTAAAGAAAGTAATTACCGGAAATAGATTCTTAATATTAATTAAATACTAATTAATATTTATTTAAGAGTAAAAAAGATTATAAAATATTATATTATAGTAAAAGGATAAAAATGGAAATAAACGAATATTATAAGGAATATTATAATTAGATATTAACGGGATTTGACAAATTAGTAAATAATCTAAACTTTATAATTATTATTTAATAAATTAATATTATACTAATAGTTTTTAAAATACCTTTTTATTCTCTTTCTAATATTCTCTTTATAATCTATCTCTTGAATTATCTATTTCAGGAATAGTTAAAATCTATTATAATCTGTTTTCCTATTCTTATAATAATAACAAATAGTAATTTTAAGATCCTTAAAGTTCTTTTTAATTAGATTAAATATAGGATAATATAGTGAGAGATATTTAATAATAATATTTTATAAAGTATATATTTCTTCGATTTGGAGATTATAATAGATTGAATAATTATTTATAATAATAATATTATAAATATTTGTTTTTCCAAAAGGATTATAAATTAATAAAAGATAAAATTCTAATTATTTCTCGAATAAAGTAATTATAATTAATTTCTGAAAAGTAATTATTTAAAAGTAATTATCGAGAATATATACAAGAAGTATAAATTAATATTCTAATTATTTTAATTATCTCTTTATTTATACTTATATACTAATTGGAGACTATTTATAATATCTCTTTCCCGTTTTTTTATTTAATATAGATTTGTTAATAAAAATGAATTATTTATTCTTTTATTTTATTAATTTATTTCTTTAAGTTTATATTAATTACTTATTTTATTAAGATATAATATAATTAATCTTCTTCTAGAATAATTTTATCTTTTTATATATATATAATATTTGCGATTAAGAGAATTTAATATCGAAAATATTATATATTTCGTTTATAATTTCGTTTTAATAAAGATTATTATCTTGATTAAGGAGTTATAAAATGAAATATATAATTTTATTATTAATAATTAGTTTATATTCCGATTATATTCTTATATTATAATATTCTATTATTTCTATTTTAAGAAGAATACTATTTCGGTATTATAAAACTATATTATATATTATATAGAATACTTTTATAATAGTCTTAAGATTAGACTTAACTATTCGAGTAATTCTAATTGTATTTTATATCACTTTTATCTTCTAGGATTCTAGTTAGAGTATTATAAATTGTGAAAATATTAGTTCGAGTATTAATAGTATTAATAGATTATATATTATATAATTAAGAGTAAAGATTATAATGAGTTTGGACTATTATAGTAAAAATAGTGTTTTTAGATAAAAAAAACGAAATAAGTATTAATTTTTCAGTAAATTTTCAAAAAAGCATTTATATTATATATAATTATATCTTTAAACCGGGATTTTAAATAATGTGTATAAAAGGATTAGAATACGAAAAGTACGAAATTATTTTTTATAACTTTTTAATAATAATAGTCTTAATTAAAATGGAGATAAACTCAAATTAATAAATATATATAAATGTATTATTTGTTTAGAGTAATTTTAATCTGGGAGTTTATTTATTATATAATTAATGAATAGGCATTTTTGTTCAAAAAGAGACTAGTTTTAGTATAAAATTGTAATAAATCATTGACTATATAATTAATTATTATTATAAAAGTTTATATTCTTAAAGAGAATAAGGGGATATCTATATAAATAATTTTAGTTATTATTATTCTATTCCAGTCTATTAGTTATAAAGAAATGAGTATTCTTGTATAAAAAATAATAGTTTTTAGTATAAAATCAGATTAATTCACCGATTATATAATTAATTATTATTATAAAAACTTATACCTTTAAAGAGAATAAGAGAACACTTATATAAATACTTTTAGCTACTATTATTCTATTCTAGTCTACTAGTTATAAAGATATTTAGAAAATAAGTTAAAATCGAGAGGCTGGGAACGCGAGGCGGGACTGATAGTGGCCTGAGATTAAAAAAATCGTGATTTCCGTCCTATCTTAAATAATATTATAACTATAATTCTATAATATAATTCTAATAGACCAAATTATTGCCCCAGACTGCCCCTCTTCTTGGATATAATATTTAACGATTTTATAAATAAATGATTACGCGGTCATGGGGTTCCTGAATCGTGATTTTGGTATTCTTACCCTTTTGCGCGTGTCGCTTAAAATCCCGGTTTAAAGATAGTTAGGAATATGGCTGTAGGTGGCAATGGCTGTTCCGCACCACCCTGCTGTTGTTGTTTCATAGTGGCGCAGTTGAAACAGGAGCGCGAGTCGCAGTGTCGCACCCACCAAACGACATTGCGTCGTGCTGAAGTCTTGGGGGAGCCTCTGCATATATGTAGCGACGGCAGCCCCTGCGGAGTTGGGGGAGCATTTATTTCCTTTACTCAGCTTTATTAAAATGGCCCAGTCAAGATTCTTTCTTCTTGACCAGCCAATCTCGGCGACCGAGGCAAAGAGCTTTTTGTGTCGAGTGGTGGTCTCGACGACATCGCCTCTCACGCAATTCGCCCCTTTTTCACTTCCTGGAACACCGAGCCACAACACCAACGACATTATACCCTCAATCCTCCCGGAACCGTCCTTGTCTACCTCGATTAAAGCTTTCCGAAAGGCTGCTCGCGAGCGAGGAGTCTCAGTGAAACTTGCCAACCTTGTCGGCTTTGATATCACCCGCAACGAGGAACAGAGCAGGACGCTAGAAAGTGAAAGTGTGAAGCGCTATGTCCTGCCAAACCCCGATCACTACTTTGAAGAGCTCATGAAGAACGAACATTACTCGCGAGATGTTCGCGCGTTGCTTGAGAAAGTCTGGCCCCGTCATGCCTACCTCGTGACGGGTTTCCTTACTACGACGAAAAGTGCCTGGAAGATAGACGGAAGTCAAAATAGCAAAAACGCGCTCAATGTCACCGTACCTGTTTCCACTTTATTGCCGGCTGCCGTAGCAGGAACAGGAGCAGTGGACATTAACGGAGGCCTAGGTGGCTTGGGTTCATCCCAGCAAAGCGATGTAAGAGCCGTGGCCGAAGAAGAGATCTTTGCAGTCTCGTACTCGGTGGCACGGCTCTCGTACAAGCCGTCAGCGTCGAAGACACTTTTCACCTCAAACCCGACCGTTGGCCCACCCAAGCGAGCCAAGGCTCATCATCTTGCCTTCGGGAATGATGAAGAGGAGGAGGAAGAGGAGATTGATTGGGACTCGGACGACGCGGTAGAACAGTTCCAAGCTGGCTCGGTTAAGAGGAATCAAAGTATTGACGCGGATGTCATTATTTCCGGAATAGAAATCGACGAACTACTGCTGAATACTGGAGACATAGATATGCTCGATGTTTATGAGTAGGGCTAGCTTATTTCGTCCGAGTGTTAGTGTTCTGGGAACTAGATTGTTTACTACCTTCGTGTACCTACCTTAGGCAGCTGAATCAAAAGCACAGGTATATTAAACTGAAGACGTAAATGAAGTATCGGCGTTCATCTCGTTTTCCAGTATGAATCCATTTTAACAAAAGAAAAGGTAGTTTGTGCTCAAAGATAATTTATATTTTATAGGCGAGGATTGAGTAGGTCTAGCCGAGGCACCATATAAATAAAGTTTTGAAAGCTTAAAATTATTCCTTCACTATCTGATTGCCACTTGAAGCAAGATTATCTTCTCACATGAGGCGAAGTTGAGAAAATAGACCCCGTAAAGCCTCGAACTGGATCGAAAAAGTGGCATTTCTCAATTACCGCAACAGTTTTTAAAGCGAAGCTAGAGAAGTTGCGGGACGAGTATCTGGGACCGTTTTGTGAATGAAAGCCATCTTTGAAGAATTGACCTGCTTGAAGATTTGAAGGTTTGAAAGATTGAAAGATGGTAAGATTGTAACATTTTAAGATTGAAAGGTTGAGAAATTGAAGTGTTAATGTAAGACCACTTGATTATTTTAGGCAATTGACTGTCTCGTTTTTCTTGGAGGCATGTACTCGATTCTGCTTTTATCATCACCCGAAATTCCAGAACTGGGACAGCTGCAATGCTTCATATTCATGAATTTACGCTATACTTCTGTTAACACATAGCTGCATATGAGTTTTACGAATTCTTGCTGTTAGGTTGCAGTTGGGCATAATCACTTAACCAGTCTTAGAGAGTCCACAACAAAACTCTGAACTTTGTGTTATCAAACTAGCTAGATTCGGGGCTCGCAGATAGATTAAATAACGCCAAATCTGCAAACTAGTGCTCCAGAGAGCAACAGCAAGCCCCCAAAACTCCAGACTTCTAATGTGAGCATACATTTCCAACGTGAAACAGAACCCAGATGACATAACAGCAACGCAAAATACACGCGATAAACAAGGCGAGAACCATAAATTTCCAGAGTTGAAGATGGCTACATGAGCTTAGAAGCGAAAAAAATCGAAATAAACACAGATGTTGTGAAACTGTTCCCAACCAAGACTTGATGCTAGACACACGCCTAAAGCAGAAACGAGAACATGAAAGAGAGCAACAATCTAAGTCCGAAACAGCCTAAAGAACATTGACATATCAAAATATTAGAGATAAAACATCACATAGTTCAGCTCTGGGTCCCATGGATTTTCTCGCGCAGTGCGTGGGGGAGGTCCTGGCTGTCCACCGTGCGGGGCATTCCAGATGTTCGGCCACTGACGATATGTATTGACCTCTCGATTCGCACCCATCGAAGCGGAGAGATCAGACTCAAGAGCAGGTCGCATGTAACAGCGAAGGCGTGTACACAAGAAGTCGGCATACCGAGCCGGCGTACAGACGGAAAGACCTTTAGTTGCCCGAGATCCCGTGAAGCTCAGACTGTGTGTCTAATGCCGATGTCAGTACGTTTCCGTTTCATAGAGCCGTTTGAAAATTCTCACCAATCTTTGCAATTCGTCGGCCTCATATCCGGACTCATCTTCAAGAACGACGTAGTGCGCGTTGAGCGCCGTAGCGATAGGGGAGTCATGGGCTTGAAGGTAGAAGTTGAACTGCTTCGGTGCAACGACTTCCTCATCAACAATTACACCAGACAAAATGTTTTTATTGCTGGAAGGGGCGTCATAAAATCGAGCATGGTGATGCTTGGCAACAATAACAAGGCAAATGGATGGCACAGGCTGACCGTAACTAGCTGCCAGATCCCGACATGCTTTTCTAATCTGGGGAAGCTCCTTCTGTCGGACTTCTCCATATTGACTTTCGCTGACACCGTCTCGATAGAAAAGTATGTGCCGTGGTAATGCTTTTGGGTCCTGCCATTCATAGTACACTTTCAATCTTTCTCTCATCATTCCCTCTAAGTCTGCAATGTGCTATTGTTCCAAATTAGCAATGGCTAGAAAGATCTCAGGCCCGACCTTACCTCAGTATTATTTGGCTGCAGACGAGCAGAAGCAAGGTACTGCATTGCGTGCTCATCGTATGTAGCGACGACACCAGCCATAGATGGACACTTTGCATCTAGAGTTCTTCCTGGGTGAGTGACATCGGCCCCCACAACCATTGTCGCTCCTTTGAAATTCAAAGGTTCTGAAAGGCAGTGATTCGTTCCCCCAAGTCTGTAATTGAATTTGAGACTACATGGCGGTAAGTATGAGGTAGATAGCTTTACGCTGGACCACTTACGCCACATTTCCCAACATACAGTCATATGCGGGTTATGCGCTTTTTTCGAAATTTGCCGAGATCAGCCCAAATCTCTTTTTTCGCACCTGAAAACACTGTTTTTGCTACAACAGCCCAAACTGATCACCAATTCCACCCCAAAATACCCATTTTGAAGTTATTCGCAATCGTAACTGACCAATCACGTTCCAGAGCCGAAAATCTGGCAAAATGCCACCCCGAAAGCGTAAAACGACGGCCAAAGCTATAGCTAACGCGACAGCCAACGCTACAGCTAAAGTAATAGCTAAAGCAATAGCTACTGCCGTAAGGTCCGCCAAGGCGAAGGCTACCAGAGCTCGAAATAAAGCAGTGTGCGAACGAATCCTTCGATCCTCTATCCCTCGATTCCTAACACCTCCGATTACTGGCCCTTCGGGGACTATAGGTTCGAATTCAGCGGCAGAGCTTGTAATAGCTCGAGCGGGAAAGGCGAAGGAAGTCGTGAATAAAAGATATAATTATGATCCTATTCCGTTCGCTATAAAGGGTTACCTTGATTCCCGTAAACCTTGTATTGAATACTTACTTGTAGTTGATTTCAATAGCATTACTAGGCCGAGATGGGACTTCTGGTAGGCATATATATAATATCGGGTTAATATACGAATTGAGATGGATTCTGAGGTGTATCCAGGAAAGCGAAGGGATCCTTTGAATTGGAAAATGGAATATGGGAGTAGGTCGAATCCTGATTGTCAGTATATGGATGCCGCGGGATATCAGAACTTCGAGGAGGTATTACTCAAGAGGAAGCCTCAAATGACTTGGGTAACGATTCATATTCGATACGGTGTTAAATTCGATCCTAATAAGACTCCGCCACTAGAGGAGAAGATAATGAAGGCGTTAAAGGCCGAAAAACGTATCTATTTAATCGATATGGTTACCGAAGACCTCTTTACCGATTCGAATTTCACCGATTCCAATAGTAATAGCTATACTCGAATGTCGAAGGCCGAACTAATGTGATACTTGAAAAAGAAAGTTTAAAAGAGGTTCCGAAGGGCGAAAGCGAAGACGGATCGAGTTCGATTAAAAGTATATGTAACTGTTACTTCTCGATAGCGGAGTGAGCTTGAACTTGAAGTGGTATCTTTAATAGGGTATTATCTTTGCGAGTATAATATTCAATAACGATAGTATTATACGTGTACGGACCCGGAATGCCGTAATCTTTATAGAACCTGTTGGGTATATCCGTTAATATCAAAGTATTTTATTATTGGGAAGATGGATTTACAAGTATAGACGAAGGAGGTCGACAGTAATGTCTTGGATGGAACTGTCGATAATCCTCTATATGATATGTAATTGAAGTGAATATAAAACAAGAATATAGTAACTGAAACGAGATATTAGAATACAATTCCGAATACTACGATTTTGAATCCTTCGACAAGCTTCGATATTATATTGTCTGGAATGTCGATTATCGGGAATCCGAATTATCCTGGTATACACATAACACTCTCCTCGCAATTTATCAATAATATAGGCTCTATGACTGGTAATCCCCAGTTAAATACTACTTTGCAATAATAAGAAGAGGGTATTGATCTTCCGGCATATAAAAAATGTTAGGATTTTAATAACTTCGAAAATTCGTTGAATCAGATGATACTCCCAATGTGTCCATCAATACCAATTCGTCCTTCTTCCGTAATTGATAAAAGTGTAAATAGTCGTGATTTTTGGGAAGGTTTTAATGAATACTATTCTAATACGATTGATGTATAATATTATTCTTCCATTATTCAGATAATTTCGAATTGTATTGAGTATAATTACTATCCTAAAGAGTTCCTTGTTTTTGATCTCGAATAATGCCAAGAACTGGCAATATCTCATAGTATATGGTATAAGATTAGGGATACAATTACTCTCTTTCGGCATAAATATAAGCAGGATCTTGCGAATATAAAAATGGAGGCTGCCGTATTAACATTTACTTTTTTGAGGGACTCTATAATACTAATAACGGAGGCAGATATTGAGCACGAGGATATACCAATAGTTAAAGAGAAAGAGAATAATAATATAGTGGATTTTGAGGAAGAAGAGGAGATGAAAGAGAAGATATTATCTCGATTGATTAAAGAGAAGCTAGCTTAAAGGTTACCAATTCCAGAAAGTTATAATAATTTAAGGAGAATACGGCAAGAAAGAGGATTGAAAGAGAGCTCTCTACCGACACTAATTCAGGTGGATAGTGGACTAATTTCGTCTTCTTCAGTTTGCGAATCTGAGCGGGATATAGAGGAGTGGCTTGAAGAGCCAGTAATACAGATAAAGGATAATAATAGAGAGGATAAATGAGTTTCTATTTAATAATTTTGTACTTTTTAGGCGGAAAATGAATAGTAATACATTTCAGGAATCTAAAAATATAATTTTGGGCTTGATTAGTCTATAGTGTGGAATATAATTAATTTTTGAATTTATATTGTATTGATGTGCTAATACCGAATGAGAGATCATAAGCGATTTATATGATAGTGTTAATGTTTTACGAATCGGGTAAGCGTGAATGGGGCTCGCTTAGTAGATTTAAAGCCATATTACTGGCTATGCTCGGACTCACTAAACCTTATTTCGACACCACGATCACGTGAAATACTTCGGAAGCTCTTCGGGAATAATTTATGTAATTGCGCGCACCCGTCCTGTATAGTCGATATATCACCCCATTTTAAATAATTAATTAAATAATAACTACTAATCCAATTTCCTAACTTTAAAAACTGTAGGTACTTTCGACTATTATTTTACTTTTAACCGAGCCCATATCTCTTATTATAATTAATACAAAAGTTATAATTTAATATACTTAAACTTAAATATTGAGTACACGCGAGGATTGAGGATAATTTCAAGTTCTCGAAGAGTATATAGAACCTTACATTCTACCAATACCTTAGCTACTATTAACACATATCCTTTAATAATTAATATTATGGCGCAAATCACTTCAGGCATATATAAAATCATTTATAAGAGTACTAGAATAATACTGGCCAAAGCTAATCTTCTAAAATCTAGACGTATCAGGCGATTACCCGACTATATCTCTCTTTAATATCGGTAATACTTACGAACTTATTTTACAAGATCCTCTGCCTACAAACATACCAACTGGTATATCACTACAAGATATTAGAGGAAATAGTCACCGGGTATAGATCCTCAACATTGATCGGGCACCAATTAATACTTGCTTGAAGGCAGGAAAGACTATAAGATACTGTATTATAGCAGGAGGATAAAAATGGAAACAGACAGATATAATAAGGGATATTATAATTAGATATCAACGGGGTATAATAAATTGGTAAATAATCTAAACTTCATAGTTATTATCCAATGAATCGACATTATACCAACAGTTTTTAAAATGCCCCCTCGTTCTCTTTTTGGCATCCTCTCCACAACCCATCTCCCGAATTATCTATTCCAGGAACTGCTAAAACCTGTCATAATCTGCCCCCCTATTCTTGTAGTAACAACAAATGGTAGCTTTGAGGTCCCTAAAGCTTTCCTCAATTGGATTAAATATGGGGCAATATAGTAGGAGATATTCGATAATAACACCACATAAAGCACATATCTCTTCGACTCGGGGATTACAGTATATTGAGCAGTTATCCATAACAATAATATTACGAACATCTATCTCTCCAGGAGGATTGCAAATCGGTAAAAGATAAAACTCTAACTATTCCTCGAATAAAGTAGTTATAATTAATTCCTGAAAAGTAATCATTTGAAGGTAGCCGTCAAGAGTATATACGGGGAGTATAGACCAATATTCTAATCATTTTAACCATCTCTTCGCCCGCGCTCGTATACCAATTGGCATCCACCCATAACGTTTCTCTCCCGTTTTCTTATTCGATACAGATTCGTCAACAAAAACGAGTTATTTACCCTTCCATCTTATCGATTTATCCCTCCATGCCTGTATTAATTGCTTATCCTATTGAGATACAATATAATCGATCCTTTTGTGCAATAATCTTATCTTCTTGTATATACGTGATATTTGCGTTTGGGAGAGTTTAATATCGAAAATGTTATATATTTCATTTATGATTTCGTTTTAGTAGAACTCGTTATCTTGATCGAGGAGTTATATAACGAAATATATAATCTCTTCGTCATAGTCTGGCTTAGGTCCCGGTATTACTCTTATATTACAACACTCTGCCGCCCCCATTTCAAGAAGTAAATCGTTTCGTAATCGTAAAACTGTACTATACATTATATGATATGCCTTTGTAATAGCCTTAAGGTTAGGCTTAGTTACTTGAGTAGAACTGATCGCAAATTTTATCGCTTCCCTCCTCTGGGGCTCAAGGTGAGGCGCTATAACTGTAAAATATTAGCTAAAGTATTAATAGTCTCAATTGGATTAAATAATATACGATTAAGAGTGGAATTGGTGGTCAGTTTGGGCTATTGTAGCAAAAACAGTGTTTTTAGGTGCGAAAAAAGAGGTTTGGGCTGATCTCGGCAAATTTCGAAAAAAGCGCATAACCCGCATATGACTGTAGCGCGATCAAGCTTGGCGCCCTTTTCGATACCTCCAGGCGAGATACATATGCAAGGAATGCCCACAACGCAATCAGCCCACCACCTTACGTCCGCATAAACTCCAGCGTCAGCGCCAGCTAAAGCTACCACTGCAAGTTTGGGGGCTGCAGCGGCTTGAGAGTTAGGCGGGCACAGCGCATTCCAAGCTGCATTAAGATTGGCACAAAACTGTGTCCGCTTCATCTCCAAGGTCTGATTTTGCTGGCTTCCGATGGTTCGTATGTTCCTGATGCTGTGAGAGTTTTGGGGTGAGAGGCGAATACCGTAATCCCTCAGGCAATTTACCAGATTCTTTGCAAATTTTGTAACGGCGTCAGATTTAGCGGTGAGGTATTTGCTCTCAGTCGAATTGCAGACGTTGATTACAAGCAGCTGTTTAGGATGTTTTGCAACTTCAAGGAACGTTTTGTTTTGGTCGGTGCTAACACATTTCAAGTCCCATGAAGCTGTATCCCTAGGTTCCTTCTTCTGCCCATTCGGACCGACCCATCTCTTATTGTCTGGGTCTTTTTTGTATTCGGAGTATTTTGAATGCTGAATAATGTTGTGAGAAAACTCTGCTTTGTTCTTGGAATCCCAAAAGCTGATCTCAGGGGTAGGAAGATTCCGAGAATAGATTTTGAGCAAAGTCTCTTCAACACTCAAACCAAAAGACTGCGAAATTAGCTGGTATGGCAATAAAACGATTCAGATAGGGCCATACCGAATAAATCTTTGATGATTTCCCAGACGCGTTCGTTATTCCAAGAGGTACACGAGCATGTTCTGAAATCCTCGCTTGATTGAAGTCCGGGTTTTGTGCAGCAAACTTGATGATCTGGGCGGTCATATCACCAGTCATCTTGCCATGGAACGGTTGATTGGCAATGATTGTCAGTTTATCGGCTGGAAACCAGATGTCATTGGAGGTCTCCGGTATAAATCCCACACTTACACATCGAGCGTCGGGATTGAAGTGACCCAGTCGAGCATATTCTGTTTCACACCATTGTTAGCAAGGCGCAAACGCATCAAATACTGATAACTGACCTTGTTTCATATGAAAATATACTGTGCGCTCTTGGCCCTCGTACTCAAAGCTCTCATCGGTAACGAGTCCGCCGATGCTGTGAATGACTCGTGGTTTGTCGATTTCATCACCGCTGAAAGTTACCCTGAGATCTTTCAACTCCTTCCAGATATTGGCCCATGAGAGTCCGTGTCCTACATCTGCACTACGGCGAGTGATCCATTCGTGAAGGTTTATTTGCGGAAAAAACGCCGTTGTAGTCGGATTGACGTTCAAGAGGAGTGATCCATTTCCTGGACGCATTGAGCTAAAGAATCCCCGCTTGACCTCGCAGATTGCCTTACGAGGCTGACCTTGAGGACCACTGTTAAATAGTTGACCAGCAATATTAGCTGGGTTGTCCACGTAGAACTTCTTGCCAATAGTGAAAATCGGAAGTCTCGTGGGGTTTCGCAGGTCATAGATATGCTTCCAAGACAATAGATTGAGGATCCTGAAGTCTTCCTCGGGAAAGTAGTTGGGATCCCGGGGCAAGTTGGGATTGATATATTCCTTGACCTTTGCGACTTTCAGCATGCCCTCGTAGAAAATTGTGCTGTCAACTGTGGCCCATTTGTCGCCTCCTGGAAGAGGACGCTGGTGTTTCACAGACCAGGCCTCATCGTCGAAATCGCCAAAGCGGTCGTAGAGTTTGCCAACAGAGATGATATGGCCAAAGTAATCAGTCACCCAGGTTGTGGCGTCAGGAGGCGCTTCCCTCAAGATATCACGGATCATCGCCCTTTTCGTCTCGCGTTTCTTGACGTCTCGATTATCGACCTGACCAAGAACTATTCTGTACTTGTGGATTCGAACATCATTGTCAATTTTGACCTTGAAGGAATTTGTGGTGATTTTCTTGGCCTCTTTCTTCTGCGCGGCCGTGAGAGTGACACTCGTGAAGTCTGCCAGTTCTAGATTGTGCTTCGCCCACTCCTCCTTCTCCTTTTGCTCTGGAGTATTAGAAGTGGGGAGGCGTCGATCGTTAACTCTCGTAAATATTGGCTTTCCCGGTTGGGAACTGCTAGTACGCTTGGCTTGCCCAGTGCTTGGATCTGATGAGGGAGTTCCCTGGGGCCGCAACGCAAGACCTTGGCTACGATGACTGCCAGGCTGACCGGTTCTTTGCATACTTTTCTGTGCATTTTGGACCTTCTTTTCGGTCGCAGCCTTCTGCGCTTCGTACTTCAACTTGGTCCACTGTTTGACATGTTCCTCGTTCGTCTTGTCACTGATAGGACAGTCATTGGTCCGGTGGTGACCTTCATGACCACAGGTTCCACAGGCCATGTTCAGCTTCTCGTGAGTTGGACAAGCTTTGGCTTCATGACCCTTTTTCGCACACCTGTCGCAAAGTTGCGCGTCACAGAAAGGCCAGGGCTTAACACAGCCACGTAGTGGATGGCCGTTATCCTGGCATTTTGTGCATAAGGGGGCAAGGCCAGACATTGCAATGGCGGACTTGAGAGTATGCTACGCTCCAGCTTCTGTAAGAGTGGGAGAGTTGAAGAGTTACAGGGGTGAAGCGTAGATGGTATCGAGAATTGAGTGCGCCCTAACGATAGCTCTTATAGACATAGTTTGTTTGCTCGAGCGATTCTCTGCTAATGGCGAACAAGCCAGCCGGTTTGGAATTCAAACATTCAATACAGATAAAAGCAAGCAAATCTGCGCCATGTGACCATTTCCTTCGGATGGCTCATATATAACTCTGGAGCAACATAGAACGATCAAACAAATTGCCCCGCATAGCCCGCTTCATAGATTGATTGTTAGGTCAGAAGCGCCAGGCGGGAGTTTCGGCTGGGGACTTCCAACAAACCCGGATTTTGTTCAACACATCAAGGACTTGCGAAATTGCCAGAGCAGAATTATGGATATATGCTGAGACACAAGGTCAGGCTGAGGAGGAAATCGAATGTTTCAAAATGGATCAGGTAGACTCCTGCCCAGCCAAGTACAACCTCAAAGATAGGACCAGAAAAAATGATAGCACTGGCAATCAAGAATGGTGGGCAGAAAGTCTATTCTTGTCTAAATATGTGCAATAGCAATCCCTGTGACCATCCCAAGATCAGGAATGAGCACCTTCTCTTCGCTTCCATCCATATTGGCTCGATAGACACCTCCCAGTAAATCCGTAATAAACATAGTCCGGTTCTTCACGTCCAATTCAAGACCGATTCCTTCGTGAAGTTTTCTTACAAGTATTTCATGCTTCGTCTTCTCGTCTTTCTTCGGGATCTTTGCTCGGTTGACAGTGTTTCCTAAAGGAACGCTTCAAGTTGTCAGCAACAGGCCTTCCAAAGCTTGGTTTAGACTCACTCTCCACGATCAGTCCAATATAACCATCCCTCTGAAAGGTCCAAGGCGAGATCAATAGGCTCAGGAAGATGATCAAACAAAACCTCAATGTTCTCCCCACTATGTCCTGTACCATCAATCGGACATCTCAATATCTTTCCCTTCCCACCCTTTGGAGGACCCTTCTGCGTCCAATAAACATGTCCCGCCTCCTCATCAACCTGTATCCCCACACACCACCTCAAGTAATCACTCCTATGCTCCTTATTCCCCACATCCCCATTCCTCACCAACGTCTCCACATTCCCACCATCAAGATCGCTCCGCATCACCGTCATCCCCTCTCTATCACACCAATAAAGCTTCCGACTCTCCTCTGCAATCGTCAATTGCTTCGGGGTATGCGTTTTCGTACCCGGTTCGATAATTGTGATGACGTTCTGACCATCGATGTCACATCGTTGTATGCTTCCTGTGTTCGTCCAGCCGTCGGGTCCCGGGTGGCCCATGTTCGTCCAAAAGATATACTTGTGGTCTGCAGATACCGCTATGCCGTCAGGAGCGCTGCGTAGGCCAGTGACGAGATCACGACCTTGCGTGCCATCGGAAAGGCAGGTGAAGATGCGGCCAACTGCTGTGTTGCGGTCGTCTGAAGTTCCTTGGTCGAGGATGAAGAGGTGGGTTTGGACCATGGTTATGAGCTTTCGGTGATATCAATTGATATGCTTGCTATTGTTAATGCTGTAGAGGTTAGAGGTAGAGCACTTGAGATACTTAAATCATGTTGTGGCCATGCTTATCTTGGGAAGTGTTGACGTAGGGTGGAGTGTTGTTGAGACGAAATGCGAGAGATGTGTTGCACTTGGATGGAGGTTGACGACTTGATTTGGAGTAACAGTGGGGTGAAACCTCTATACGTACATCCAGTATACAAGCCACAGCTGTACAGCGTACACTGCATCACAGATTCCAACAAGATGTCCAGCGGGGCCGACGCACGTGACTATGATTTCTGTCAAAAGCTCAAACATCATACCTCTTGTCTTCACTTCTTTAGCTCTCCGAGCAGCTCCCAGCAGCTTTTGAGAGGAGATGCAAGTGCAATGACCCGGATGCTCTGTGTGTTATTCCTGTCAGTTGCTTGATCGATTGCAATTCGAATAAAGATCTTATATTCGTCACAACCACCAGTCCCAATGTCTAACCTGGCCGCATGCTCGCAGACAATACCTTTGGCCTGCATCTAAGGCGCTTTTCTGGGACCTCGTAGTACTTGGTTGAAGTAGTCGCAGCTTCTGAAAGACGTCCGCGACCGAGTCAATACCGCAAAACAACGCTCAAGAGCCAACCCTGAGCACAAGTTCAAGTGATGAATCGTTCCTCTCATCGCACGGAAGAAGAGACCCCAACCCTTCGTCAGATATCCTCGGTCAATCTTTTATCTTTGTCTGGTCTGAACCTGGTCTTCATTTCTGTACTATACTTTACAGGAGATGATTTGCGAAGTCAATCCACTTCTGTGTGCCCCTCGCAGTGCGGCTGAAAGGTGGATGCCTTGTACGTTCGAATCAGAATTTCGATATCAAGGGGTCTACTACTCAAATCTTGGTCTTGTCGGAAAGATCGGCAAGTTCTGCCTTGTTGAAGACATGTCTCTTTATGTGGTGAAAGGTTCAAAGTGCAGATCTCTCACCGTGTAGGATCCTTCGATTCTCCTTGTACAGGAAATTGTAAAGCAATTAAACGTCTAGGATTTCAACATCAAAATATGGAACGTTACTCGCGGGCGTTGGCCCTTGGAGCTGATGGAATGTTATTCCCGGATTTTGGGGGCCATTCTATGCCGTGAGGATCCACAAATTCAGGGTGCGCATTGGGAAATTCTAAAACGGACCCCCCCTAACTGCTAAAATGGACCCCCCCCTAATTGCTAAAACGGACCCCCCCCTAGAATTGGGACTAGGGCTTAAATAAATGATTCTTATAGTTTAATTTAATACTTTATACCTTAGATAATAAAAAAAAGTATATATAAAGTACCGAATTTTATAGTTTTCTCTTAAAATATATAATCTTATATATTCCCCTTTTCTAAATTGGATTTACTCTCTCCTTATTACTTATTACTAATTAGAGATAATATTCTCGATAAGGGCTTCCTTTCAGGACTAATTTCAAGTAAATAATAGATTGAAAAGTTTAAGTGAGAAAAATTTTTTATACTAAAAAAGAGATAATTCAAGGAGTTATTTAAAAGATAATAATCTATTCCCTGAGACTATAATTATGGATTCTATACAATTCCCCAGGGTTCCGATATCTTACTGAATTTCCCAGTCTAGTAATAATATTAAAACGGTTAATATTAATAATCTAAAGGAATAGAATATATATTTACGGAAAGAACTTAAAGAGTTTCGAGTATAAAAACTATATAAAGAGTAAATCGAATTATAATAATAGATCTATTAGATTAGAGATCTAGTCCCTTCTATACTTCCTTCTTATTCTATTAATAATATATTAGAGAATTTAGATATTATATAGAATATAGAATAAATACTTGTCTTGATTATACTAATATTACTATTCTCTTTTACTAATTCTCCTTCTCAAAACTGACTATTCTCTTTTAATAATTATAATCTATTTCTATCCGAAATATATATTATATAAGAGATTATATTATTAACTCTAAATTAATAGGGACTTTCTAGAGACTATGATTTCTCTATTACTTCTAGTAAGAAGAAGTCTAGTAATTAAATAAAGTCAATTTTGGCCTGTGACCGAAGATATATAAAGCCTGAAATAATAGATAAGAAAGAGAAGAGAGAAGGGAGTAATAGGAGATTTCGGGATTATAATTATAAGTTCTCTATAATTTATATTAAGAATAAGGATAAGACTAATTGGAATTTATAATCCCGGAAGTCTTAAAAGAATTTAAAGATAAAGGAGATTACTAATTACTATCTTTATAATTATAAACCTTTATCTATAATTGGAAATGAATACTTATTTCAATACTAGAAGTAATAAAAAGAGGAGAGATATAAGATTTTAATAAAGTAATATAATTCGGGATATAAGTCTAAATAAATCTAATTCTATTTAGAAAAGAATTTTAAAGAAAGAGATCTTATAATTATAAAAGATATATATAATTATATTAGTTAATTTTAATATTAATAAAAGGGAAATAAGAATAATATCGAAATTCTATTTTCTGAACTTGAATAGAAAGGGTGAATATACTATTCTATATATAAATCGAAAAAGGAAATTCCTAATTATCTATTCTTAGTCTTTTTTATATATTTAAAATTACTCGAATATATTAGACTTTATAATAAATTTCTTATTATTAATTATATTTATAATACTAATAGTACTAAAATATCCCTTTTCGAAATTATTAGAATTAATATAATTGGAAAATTATTCTATATCTATTTTGAATTTATTACTAGTAAAGATAAAAAGGATTATATTTAAAGTCTTAAATATTTGAAAGAAATACTTGAAAAGAATATTTCCAAGGGGATTTTCTTAATAAATAAAATAGAAGTTATAAGGAATACTCTTGAGAAAGTATTCCCGGATTGGACTTATTTATTTTATATTTAGTATACTAATAAATTAATTAGTATTAAGTGTAAAGTTCACTTTTCAGATAAGAAATAAAAAGGATTTATAAATAATTAAACTCGAATTATTTATTTAAATACTATTAATTTATATAAAAAGACTATTTAGGATTTTAAAAATAGTTAATAAAACTCATATCTAGAGAATATAATATATATTAAGAATAATTAATTAGTTTCAAGGAATAGGGATTATATTATTACTATTTGAATTAATAAGTATTTATATCTGAATAATAAAACTATTTCAAGAATTAAAGAAATTTATAATATTATTAAATAGGATATATATTTAAAGAATATCGATTTGTTATATACCTGAAATATTATAAATAAAGTAATATTATAATAAATCAAAACACTTAATATAGAGTAAAGGAAATAGTATATTAACTCAAAATAGTATTTCGAATTCCCTATATTCGATCTCTTATAAGAATATATTTCGTTTATAGGATTAGATTTAGTTTATAATTAGTTGAAAATGATTAAGATTATACTAGAGGATAATAAATACTCTAGTCATTTTATAAAGAGTATAAGTATTTTATATAAATATATAATTTAATAGAGATTAGATAATAATCGGTTATTAGAATTTAATAATTTCGATTTATTATATTACTTTTATTAATTTCTAGAAAACAAATATTAATTATCTATTCTATTATTAATTAAGTTTTCTGGAAAGTAGAGATATTATAATAATTCCCGAATCTCTATTTATTATATTAAAAGTACTTTTAAGTATATAACTAAAGAAATAGTATAGTAAATTGCTTTTTAAAATAAGAAGCCTTATTAGAAGTATTCTATATATTCTCTTGAATAAATTTAGAATTATAAAAAGAATATAATTATATATTTATAATATAAATAATATTCCGAATAATTTATAAATTAAAAAGAAGATTTAACTAATCCTTATTATATATAAAATACTATCCGATTAAGAAATTATTAGAATCCCTATTCGGAAATTAAAGATATTATTAAAGTTAATATCCGGGATAAATCTCCTTTAAGGACTTTATATATATTTTTTATATCCGGACTTTCTAGTGAATTAGTCTCTTGAGATATTATAATTTTAAATAGAATTAATAAGAATTCGGAAAATAGAAATAAGAATCAGAATCCTGATTTTGAACTATTCTAATATTATAAAAGAATTAAGATTATAAATAGGGGATTTAGAAAGTATATTTCAGATTAAAATATTAATATAATCTTTCTTGAAAAGTAAAAGTGAATTTATAAATTACTAGATAAAATTCAAGGGATTAATAATAAATAAGAACTAGATTTATAAAGAGACTCTTCTATTACTAGAAAGGAGATAGAATATATTCTATTTTAGTATATAAAAGATAAGATTTAATATAATTATTAAATTATTAAAATTATATACTTTATTTATAAATTTAAACGAAATTAATAAAGAGTAAAATAAAAGAAAAATACTAAAACTAGTAATAGTGTTTATTAGAAAGCTATTAGACTTTATAAATATTCCGTAAAAGACTTAAAGTTATAAAAATATATATTAGTAATTATAAATAAAAGAATATTTATATTTTATAAATCTTATTAAAAGTTATATAATATATAGATTATAAAAGAGAAGATTACTTGAATAGACTATATATAAGATAAAAAGAAGTTTATTAAATAGGAGACTCTATATATTTCAAAAGTCTAGAATACTTATATACTAGAATATCTTAAATAGTAAAGAGCTTTTAATACTAGAAAAAGAGAAGACAAGTTTATTAATTAATAAGAACTTATTTTAAAGGAGAGTATTAAGACTTCTATAAATATTCGTGATTAAGAAATCAAAGAGGAATTTGAGTATATTTATATAATTATTATTATAAAGGGAATTGAAAATCCTTTTGATTATAATTTCTTTATTAAGAACTTCTATTAATATTAAATAGTATAAGATATAATTGAAATAATAAAGAAATATAATATTAAAATAAGTAAAAGAATAAATAATAGTAAAATTAGAAATATAAAGGATATAAGAGTTTATATAAAATAGAGTAATTTAATCAAATTGCTTTTAAAATTAATTGAATCGGGACTTATTTTGAGATAAATAAAGAAGTCAAGGAAATAAAGAATAAAATTATTCTTGAGTTTATTATATAATATTTCATTTAAAAAGAAAAGAATATATATTATATTATTACTATTTTATATTATTATAATTCTTTTTTACTATTTTTATTTCTATTTTTATATAATCAAATTCTTAATTTTATCTTTTATTATTTATATTAATTATAATTAATAATTATAACTTAATTATAAAATCACTTTACTAGTATTATATCCTTTTACTAGATTATAATATAATTTATATAAATAGTATATATATTTATTACTATTTAAATATTAATATATTATTACTTTAAAAAATAAAAAGAATTTACTTTTAAAAAAACTAATAAAAAAAGCCTTTATAGATTCTTAAAGAGTTATAATTATAAAAGTCTAAAATTTCAAATCTAGTTTAAAGATTCCGATAATCTTATATATAATATATTAGAAGACTAGTTTAGAGAAAAATATACTAGAATCTTGATTTTATTAATAATATTAAATCTCTTATAATATATAAACTATTTAGAAATTAAATATATTACTATTTAATATTACTGGAATCAGAATTTACTTTTGGTTTTAATTCTTTTAATCTTCTTTATCGGTTTTTTCACTCTATATAATACTTTAGAATTCTTTTAATTTTATATATTCTTTTTATATTACTATTTACTAACTCTTTTAATAAATATAAATAATAAGTATAACTTGACTTTTTTAGTAATAAAGTCCTTATATTATTTCGAAATACTTTTTATTTATATTATAATTATTTAATTAATAAAATTAATATTCTTATATTATTTTATAATATTATTATAAATATACAAGATCAGAAATTATAATTATTAAAAATCGAAAAATATTAAAAAAAGTGAGATTATAAAATATAAAAAGACTATAATATAAAAAGCAGGAAAGTTAAAAGTGAATATAAAATAAATAAAAATTTAATAAAAGTGAATTTTTCTGATTAGATAATTATTAAAAGTGAATATTTTTCGATTATACTATTATTAAAAGTGAATTTTTTCTAAATCTTATAATAATCCTCTTTTATAAATCTTATAAAAAAATAATCTTTTAATTAAACTCGATTTCATTTTTACTAGTAATATATTCTTAATCTCTAATAGTAACTCTTAATAATAATATTAATTATATTAGAATTAAGATAATTTTATTCTTTGACTAATATTAAACTATTAAAGTTAAGTTTAAGGAAGTAATTACTATTATCCAGAATTCGGATTATTAGATCTGTTTATATACTAGGACTCAAGTTAAAAAGAGATAGATTAACTTTAATAAACTTCCTGAAAATAAGTAAAAGAAATTACTTCAGGATACCGAGAATAATTATATATAAAGATATTAAAATAAAAGATATAATTATATAATAAAAATAATAAAGATTCTTAATAAAGAAGTAATATAACTCGAAACTATTAAAAAGGAAAAGAATATAAGACTTTTAAAGTTATTAGAAACTAATTCGAATATAAGTATTATTACTATTTACTATTATTATAATTAACTTGAAAAGAGTAAAAAGAGAAAGAGAGAGAATGACTATAATAAAAGTGAAATCGAGAAGATTAGTAAAGTATTACTAATCTCCAAAGCCTTTAATAAAAATATAATACCAGTTATTGAGAAATTAGAATATTAGATTATTACTAGAGGTGATAGAGTAGTTTACGGGATTAGTGAAAAGGAATTAGAGAGTTTTATTAAGGATATTAGTAATCCGACTAATATTCGAGAGTATTTAGAAAAGTGAAATAGAGAAGATATAGATATTAATAAGAGTTTAGATAGAGAGGGAAAGGGAGAAGAAAAAGAGTTTAATAATAATATCGAAATCGTGATTATAGATAATAAGAATAGTGAGAATAATAAGGATAATGAGGATTTAGTAGATTTTATTATAGAAGATAAGGAAGATAAGGAAGATAAAGAAGAACTTTAGGAAGTTAGGAAGAATAGTAATATAATTATTATTATAAATTATTATTATATTAAATTATATATTTTGGGATTATATATTTTAAGAGAAAACTATAAAATTCGGTACTTTATATATACTTTTTTTTATTATCTAAGGTATAAAGTATTAAATTAAACTATAAGAATCATTTATTTAAGCCCTAGTCCCAATTCTAGAGGGGGGTCCGTTTTAGCAATTAGGGGGGGGTCCATTTTAGCAGTTGGGGGGGGTCCGTTTTAGAATTTCCCGTGCGCATTGCCCAAAACAATTTTGGCCTCCGGGGTTTAGCCAATCCTTTCCTTGTACGGCACAATTTAACCGAGTAGCCTGGCGCAAATCCTTCGCTGAGATGAGGAGGCTCAAAAAGAGACTTAGTGACTTTAAAGGGGCGCATTCTTTCTCGTGAACGGGGGTACCTCCATCTCTCTCCTCGTTTTTGAAGTTGAGTTGATTGTTCACGCACTTGTCGATGACCGGTTCAGTCTTTACCTAAAGTCCAGCTTTTGCGAGGAAATTTTTCCCAATGGAGCACATTGTAAGTTTTTCAACTCTCTGTCAGTGACTTCGTCGACCAATATCATAGAACTACGAGGAGAGATACCCCACTGTCGTTACTGAAGAGAACTCGCCAAACTACATTTCTCACAGTAGACCTCCAACAGACTCTTCGCCCACTCCGGCATACAGCGAGAAGCTCCCAGTCGAAAACGAGAAACAAGCCGATGCACATGTGTACCCAGAAGTAGCTGGGAAAGAGATCCCACTTCAATCCTACCATCCCAATGCGGCCGCACCTGGCGAAGAACAAGATGACTACCTGCCTCCAACATCTCCCCGGAGGTACTGCGGGATGTCTAAAACGTTGTTCTTAATTGTGTTAATAGCTGCTGCTGTCGTCGTCGTTGCGATTGTGGCAGGAGCGGTTGGTGGGGCAGTGTCATCGCGAAAGTCCTCAAAAAATGCGACAAGCGATACTTCGATTGCTTCGTGCACTGGTTCACAGTAGGTCTTTCATCGCGTTGCTATTCCTCGGTTGGTGTCCTAAAATCTAGGTCGCTTTGGGATTATCAAGACTCACCCGCTGCATGTGTGGTCGAAAGACTGACATGGTTTACTATTAGATGTCCTTCAACAGCCACCAGCGGCTCGCAAACTGGTACTTCGGTCACAGGAGCTTCACCAACAGGCACCTCACCTTCAGTGCCTTCAACTTCTTCAATAACACCTCTTGATACCACTGCCTCCATCGGTGCTCTTGCAGCGAGCACTACAGAAGATTCGGTAAATGGGGTTTACGTTCACATTTATTATCAGCAGGGCTCAAACATTGCATACAGAAGCTACCCAGGAGAGGGGAGCTTTTCTGCTGCACAGGCCTTACCACTTACCGTTCAGCCGAAGGCAGGAACCTCACTGGCTGCTTGTGAATTTTACGATGCTACAATGAATTATGTGAGTTTCTGGACCCAACAAAACATTTGACTCAGTATGGCTAAACTGTGGCATAGATGCAACTCTTCTACCAGGATAGTTCCAATAATATCATATGTGCCAACTTCACAAGCTCCCTCAGCACAACCAAGCTCAAACTCATCAACAGTGTGCAAATCGCGGCAGGCACAACCGCAGATGCCTCATCATCTCTCGCCGCCGTCTATCTCGAGGCTTCCTCTGGTTGGCGGGCGTTTTACCAAGCGACCAACGGTACAATACTCGAGCTCGTTGGAACGTTCAAAGGCTGGAGAGCTGGTGCCGTATTGTCAACCGCAGATGCTATCGCAGGGTCTCCACTCGCATTATCTATGCTGACAGCCCCTAAAATGAACATCTTCTACGTGGATTCTTCCACCAGCAGTATATATAGCATCAGCTACAATGACGGCTGGCAGACTCGTAAGTTCGAACATCTCCAATATCTTCTCAGCCTTTAGCTGATATCTCTAGCATCGGCGCTCACAAGCACGGCAATCACAAAGTGGAACGGATCCAACACATCTCTCGCCGCTGTCCAAGAATCAGAACCCCTCTACATGCGGACTTATTACGTCGGTACCGATTCGGAGATTCATGAATTCAATTCCAACCCAGGAGGTCCTTTTTCGAAGAAATCGGATCAGAGTCCAGAGTGGGAGGTGCTTGACACGCAAGGTCCCGGAGCACTTGCTGGGATTGGGTGGTTGGATCAAGTGCGGTTGTATTATGTTAGTCAGGGTAAGCTTGTGCAAAGTTCGTTGAACAACGTGACTTGGGCTTCGACAACGGACTTCTGATGATGCATCACGACGTTTGGAGGATCTTGTTTGAAAAAGGCCTGGATTCTATATATTAGGAGTTACGAGAGGGACTAGGATACATGTTAGGTGGGTCACCAACGAGACAACAACCAGAATTTAGAAAGAAAAGAGTACTAATACATCACAGAATATTAGTAATTGTCACACTTCAAGCCCCTTCTCAAAAATTATTGTCCTTCATGAACGCCTGAACTTGATCGTACATCTGAGTTGCCGAAAAGTGAAGATTAATAGCATGACAATACTCCCAGAACAATGTAGCTCTGCGATCCTTTACTTGCATTTGGGAACAGGACTAGTTGAAACAAAGCCGTCTAATCAGCTAGATACTTCGCGTTTCTTTGAGCGAAGATATAATGAGTTCTCTGAGCGCAACATCCACGGGTCCAATGAAGGAAACATTAGGAGCTATTTGTCCCAAATAAACAATTGGACGATACAAGGCGAAGAGACTGAGGGCATTTCAAAGTTCTCCGGGATGTTATATGTGAAAGCTTACCGCCTGGTGGTTGTAATAGCTTGTGTCAAATTCCTAGTAGCATCAAACATCAGACGGAGTTAAGTCTATCAGATAAGAATTGTGGAGGAAGAAAGAAATGGATTCGTTGCAAGGATGAATTGACTGTGTGAGTCGAGACTTCCTGTCACCCCACAATCATTCAAGCAATCGTCTATGCGAACTACCGTACTTCCGGGGCGGCACAGTGGAGAAACATTTCTCTGTTCTAAAGCTATAGATACATGCTAGTTTAATAATTTGATGTCTTGATTTAAAGGTCGAATATCAGTGGGAATTGATGTTTTCCTCGGTAAGCTCGTCAGGGGTGAGCCCCTATTTCGCCTACATTACGCGAGGCTGCTGCCCGAGGAGTCAGCTGTGGCTGAGGCTAGGAAGAAGATTTCCCGCAAGCTGACAGGCACCGAGAGGAAATCGGCGACGCGATGTGGCTTGGCATTTTAGGCTTCCACCACTCCAAAATATTCGTTCATCAAGTTAATATCTATCCAAACTCCCATCTGGTCTGCAAACCACAAGAATAGCCTTAATCATGAAGCCTAATGTTCTTACCAATCTGCCACCGTCTGGCTTGGACAGATCTGACGCGCTCCATCCTTCATCTATCCTGGCCAACGAGAAATTCCGATCATGTTCTCTGGAAGCAGTACGACCTTCCACTAGGGACGAGAAGAATCCAGGAGACTTCGTTCCACCGCCTCCTCTGATATCCTGCTCCGATTTGGTTCCCCGACCCCTAGTGGAGTTGTTGATGCGGAGGAAGAAGAATAGCGCTCTTGGTGTTAAGTGGGTAAAAGGCGACGAGATCACGAATATGGAGGGCGCTATGCATACTTTTGTTACTCCCGTCATATCGACGTGTGAAATGAATGGCGATTATGATTATAATCCCGCATTCGGTGGTCATGGCATCAATAGATTCGGAGACACGTTACAAATGTCAAGAACCGACGGGAGCAAACGGAAATACCAACTCGCCAGGTTTGTGGTATTGAGTGCTAGTATCCAAATGGATTTTGAGGATGCCAGAGTTATGCTCAGCGCTTGTATGCTTGAGGGATCCGAAACCATCGGTCGCGATCTATTATCCGATAGCGCATGGGCTATTCTCGACAAGAAGGCGAAGCAGGACGACAAACAAAGACGAGCCTACGATGAATCGTTACGGCAGCATATGATATATCATCTTACGGAAGCACGTCGATTACCTGCAAGAAAAAGTGTTAAAGATCTATTGGATATCGATGAAACAATCCAGCTTTTGGAGTCATTCATCACAACACCAACAGACAACACAGACAAAATTGTGGGCAAGTTTACCAGTTTGGACAATACGCGAATCGTCTCCGTCGAAATCCTTTTTAATACGGCTGTACAACAAGCGAAGAATGAGCTAGCCGCTCTCGAAGTTTTATGTCCTCAAGGCTATGTTTATACCTACGACCCTGCTTCTATATTCGCTCGCAAAATTGGCGCCAAGATCCTCAACCGATTAATGTTTGCTGCTCTCAAACATCTATCTGACCACCACAAGTTCGAGAACATGAGGGTGTTCGGCTTTAATAATTATGCGGACCGAGGTGCACTGAGTTTGCTTCGTTCGGCACTGAGGAGACAGGAACATGTTATCGTCACAAGCAAACAGGATCTCTTCCCCGGAGCAGGCGGAGCAGAGGGTTTGTATAACGTTACACAAATTCCTCAGGCAAGCGGTGCCATGTTAGTAATTCACAATAATAGTGACGGCTTTGGGCAGAATATCGAGACCGAAGGCATGTCCGGTAGTCTTGATGGTGCTATTGGCTCAAGTTCGAGTGCAGCTGCAAGTTTGGAAAGAAATCGGAAAGATCTTTTGGATTTCATTTGGTAGCTGTACTTGAAAATGGAAACGGTCACGGGAATTTGAGCAAGTTACTATCTAGGCCTCTAGCACTCTGACTATTTCCACTAAAAACGTTCTTTCCTGGTAACAGGTGATTATCATATGCCAATCCTAATATGAAGGAAATCCGTTCCTACTTGGAAAGGTGAGTAGAGTTGCTTTACCGGCAAGTTTTGGTGAGTCAAGGTGAGCAAGGGTAAGTCAAAGGCGAGAGCGAGGATCATGCTTAAGGGGATCCCCTTCTAGCCCCCTTAAGAATCAGTTACGGTTCCCACATGGTCTATATATAGAATTTGCAAATCCTGTTATCGTAACAGTAGCCGTTCTCGCTCCCCTATTATACCCCACGTCTATGCATATATTCAAGTTGAGTTTGTGAAGTTCGGTATGGCAGATCAATTGTTAAGTGCTGCTCTTACCAAGGACCCCAAGTTAGCCCCGACGGAACCCTTCTCTTACCATTTTCGATTTTAGCTGGCGGCAGTCCTAGTCAAGAACCACCATTTCAACGCGCTTGCCCATCCAGCAGGAGGCGCCTCAACTTCACTCTTGAAAGCGTCATTATTGTCATAAGCCATGAAGCCCGTCCCCTCCAAACATCCGACATACTCACACTCAATCTCTCCCTTCTTCACCACGCTCGTCTCCACCCACAGTAGCAGCCTAGCAATTTCCGCCATCTTCCCTCCTGGACAATAATCTTTCAAGAAATTGTTTCTCAACGCGACGTGCCCCTTGTTACTCCGTCCAATCTTCTCCATACACCCATGGTCCAAAAAGTAAAACAGCTGCACTTTGCGATTGTAGTTCAAGACTGCAGGACTTTTGTTTCGATAGGTCCCTCCAGACGGCGCATAGCACAGTCGTGTGTCTAGGATCCCAGCTGCAGATCCTGCTGCTTCAAGATCGGAAATCCATTTCGTGACAGATTCATCGAAGTTCTCAAACCAATGACTCTTCTCTTCGTCAGTGATGGCAGAGTGATCCTGACCCTCAACCACGAAACATAGATTATCTGGAAATGTGTTCATGCGAACACGACCTGCTCGAATTTTTCCAGTTGCTATTTGAGGTTCAGGAGAGGCAGAAAGAGGACTTTCGAGACGATTCTCTTTGGAGGCTTCAGAGTAGCGATCGCGATAGCATCCCCAATAGCCGATCTTCGACGTGTATGGTATCACAGTGCCGACATGAGCCATGCCTTCAGCTTTCTCTGCCGAAAGTCCCATTTGTGTTCGTCCGCTCGGGACTGTGAGAACCTCTCGATACATGCCCGCATCTGGAGGGAGAGAGTTCCAGAATTCCGCCACGTTGCTTTGCTCCCACCACTCTTTGTACGAAGGTAGGGACTTCCAGTAGGCGAGCCATATTCTAGTCTTTGAACCAGATGGCGAATTGTCTTGTATGATGTTCTCGGTGTATTGAGCGGATGGTGTGATGAGGCTGTGGAATATGTCGATGCGTGTCTGCTGTGCTAGATTCGGCTCCTGTCCAATGTACTGAATACCGAAGATGGAGTAGACAAATGGCTGTTCCGGATTAATATCTACTCCCCACATGATGGTAATTTTTGCACAAGTTGACAAAGTCGGTAAATGCCTGATAGGAAAGCTCTTGAAAGTTGTGGGATCGCTGCACTTTACGAAGAATGCAGACGCCTTGGAGCGACTTAAATCTCATTGATATGGGTGGTAACACCTTGCAGCTAGTCACTAATTGGCGAGGGCGTGATAGCCAAGTCTTTAACCGGCCAAATGAGAGGGGCAAGCCGCCATCTCTGCAGTAATCTGATATGTCGGCGTCGTATTGAAGCCCATAGAATGAGCCGCAAAGACCGCCACAAGAAATTTCTTCCGTGAGACAAATATCGTGTCCCAATCAGAGAACCTATCACGAATGCCGGGTTGCCCTTCTTGCATATGCAAGGCGGGATGTTTTAACTGTTGGGACCAAGAGCGAGAAATAGATGGCTGATCGGGCACAGCACAGGTTAAGTGGTGCCGTAATTTCGCCCTTATTCATCATCGTGCTTATGGTGCCACGTTCGTCGCGCCGGAGTTTCGTGGTATTCTTACGGGGGTACCATTATTCTGGGGCCACCTTCCTTAGGCATGAATTCCCTGTTCCAGCCACTTAAGGGAGAAATTTTACCAAGGCCCAGCCACTCTAATAAGCGGTTGTTCATGGACGGCGAAGCTATGACAGAGTTTGAGACGCGTTCAAAGTTTTTTTATATCGAGTAGTGTGGTAGGGCAAGCCTCACAGTGCTGAAAATGGGTGGTTTTGGTGGTTTGCAGAGTGTTGAAGGGTGCCTGGCAGCCTAAGGCAGCTAATAGGGCCTGGCACCCGTTTCATTGCACGTCTCACTAGCAGTTACATATATGTGGCCTGAATGCCCTCCGTAGTTTGTTCTGTACAGTTGACAATATACTTGATTTGCCCTAATTGAGTTCCTTCGTACGATTCTTTATGATTGCTATCCTTGAGTTGGAGACGTGACTTCCAACACAGAGCGCAGCTATATGTGGTCACGTTCTGGCGTCACGTGATCGTAGCGAGTGGGCATATATGTTGAAGGGTGCCTGGCAGCCTAAGGCTGAGAGGGCCTGGCACCCGTTTCATTGCACGTCTCACTAGCAGTTCCATATATGTGGCCTGAATGCCCTCCGTAGTTTATTCTGTACAGTTGACAATATACTTGATTTTGCCCTAATTGAGTTCCTTCGTACGATTCTTCATGATTGCTATCGTTGAGCTGGAGACGTGACTTCCAACAATATAAGCTCGCGTCTTCACTAGTTTCGCACTTCTCTCCTTAGACAATTCATCCACGTTTTGCTCTCCCTCCATTTCGGTGGTTGTACCGTAGCAGGTCATCCTGTCACAATGGGTTAGGTTAAGGTGAAGCGAGGGTGAGTAGAGCGGCGAGCTGTCACGTGCGCCTGGCTTGGCGCAACTGCAAAGTGAGGTGAGGATTGGCGCGATACAACAAGAGGAATAGCATGGTGCACGAGCACTACACGAAATGACCGGTTGGGTATCGAACGTGTCATTAACGAGACCTAGTGATCTATCTGCATTATTTTTGGTCTTGATTTTCCTGCTATCTTGACGCTGAGACAAGACGTTGCTTAGAGTTTATCGATACGGCTTATATGAAAGGTTTGATGGATAGAGAAGCTGAAAAGGGGTTTGATGGCGCTGCTTCCACTTATCAATTCGCGAAGAGATTCAAGCTTCGATAGCTGGAGTCCAGATAATACGGTCGATATGCATGAGGCCAATGAAGCTTTCCAAGTCTCAATCATCCTAGAAGAGTTTGAGGATTGTTTTCTCGGGGAAACATTCGAGGACAGCATCGAGTTTAGGATGCCAGAAAGGATTCAACTCATTCCCAGCATTCAGCCAATAGGGCCTTAAAACCCTGGTTGTTCTAAAAGAGGATTTGGTTTGGTTTTCGGGAAAAGATTTGAGGATTGTATTTCACGCAAGGCTTCGGATGGAATTCAGCCGCACCCGACACCCGGCCGATGAGGCTGTGCGTGTCTAAAAATTGCCACCAATTAAGACTTCAATCCAGGGAGTCACATTTTCAAAACCATTCTCTATTCGTTCATGACCCGTGAGCTTGAATGGGGAGTCGAAGCTGAAGCTTCTGACAAGCCTTTCGTTTGCAATGAGGTGGCAGTGTTTATTAGGCTTTTTGAGTGATGAACCACAATCGTCAATCACCACTTCTTCTTCTCACGCTGGTAGGCTACCATCCAGTATCCAAGTCAAGTGATCGAGGAGTTGTGGACGTGCGAAATCTTGTGCTGAGAATATATAACTCGGCTGACATCAACAATAGAAGTCGGAAGGTTCAACCAAAATGGGTTTTCTTCTTTTTCTAGCGGCCTTTTTTGGCTTGTCCATCGCTCAAACTTCAGCAACATTCTCTTGTTCTAAGTGGTGGCCAGGGGGGATTTCTACGGTTACGGTTCATGACCAATGTTCATACTTTCCTGGATACGAAAACGGGCAACTGTTTGGTGGCTCCCAACAAGTTAACGTCACTGTGGTTTATACTCAAGGCTGGCTCAACTCATCCTTAGCCAGTATCGAAACTGTTACACCCATACTTTCAGAGACACTTTCACAGAGCATTGCCTATTATGCTACTTTCGGTAACGTTCTACCAAGTCAGGTAGTGGTTATCCTTACGTCCATCGCCAAACCTCCTGGTGCAGCAGATACTGGTACAGCTGATACTGTGTTCCCTGGGACACAATATCAGCCTTGCCAGATTCGAACCTTCCCAGTCTGGACGGACAACACTGTGAATAACCGACCTCGATCACTATTTGCAATAGCACATGAAATGTATCATTGTGCTCAACAATTCGTTCTTTACCAGCAAGATCGAGACCCAAAGAACTATGGAGACGACCCATGGATTATTGAAGGGTCTGCAAGCTACATGGCAAATCTTGTCTTTCCACTTGATAATGTCGAAAGAGTTGGTCCGAAAAATACATCTTACGATCCTACACTTCCAATTTACCAAAACAATCCTTACAACGCCGAAATATTCTTCCAATCACTGGAGTTCAATACTGAAGCAGTAGACATCAACAACTGGGTCATGACCAATGCTCCAGATTATTACGCTACAAATCGGACACATCTATCGACAATCTCCGATTTCATAGACAAGTTCTACAGCTTCGCCAAGCAATATTGTCTCAAGATGATTCTGGACACGGATGGGTTCTACATCCAAAACCTTACAGATATCATACCTACACCGGCAACAATTTCACTCAGTACAGATGGCAATAGCGGGACAGCATCTCTCACAACGGTCCCTGACAGCATTACGACATTCAATCTGAGTCTTTCTGGTGGGCAGACAGTTGTTCTTACTTCGACTGCAAGTGCAAATCAGCGGGTGGCATATCGACTACCAAACGATCCATGGTGGAGCGACATGCCCACTGGGACATCCTCAGGATCCGAGGGCAATGTCGTCCTTCCTTGCAACAACGACGGAACTCCGGTTACAATACTAATTCTATATGTATCCTCAAGTGACGCCGATTACGACATTGTCAACATCAATATCCAGCAGCAAAATACCGATCAAGATTGTCCTTGTTTCCTACCTGGTGGTGTGGGTAGTACACGAAGAAGAGAGATAACAAAACGAGGACTTCAAGGCTGTGGAAACTCCACATCTCTTCCTTCAAGTGGTAATAACAGTACCACTCCTTCATCTGGCAAGGGGAATGGCACCTGTCAAGCCAGCTCCCTAACCGACCCCTGCCTCAGCAAAACCTGGACGCTCAATCTCCCCGCGCTACAATCCCTCCTAGAAACTAAAGTCGAGAGCGAAGGAACCGTAAACAGCATTTCCCTCTCCGGAACCGGCCAACTAGACATCTCCGGCACCTCAGCAGGGTTCACGTACTCCAACTTCGAAGTCGACATTGATCTTACGGTCATCGGTATTGATCTCCCCACCACTACTGTCATAAACGGAGATTTTAGCTCTTCTCTTTTTGTGCAGAGTGGAGGAAATGGAGCAGGGACCTTTTGTCTGGTGGTTTATGAAGGTGAGGGGACGGCTACTGAGACCGATAGTTTAACTGGGGGATTCTCGTTAAATTTGGGGCCTCAAGGGGGTTTTATTACGTCTGAGATGGTTATGACTTATACATGTGATACGGAGAGTTTGACAATGACGGGCACGTTGAATGGAGTCACAGCAGCTGGGCCGTGGGTTTATAGTAGTAGTTGACTTCAGATTTGCTGGAATTTTGGGAATTAAATTTATATCTGCGTATAAAACGAGAGAGTAGAGTTCATAGAAGAGCAATGGATTGAAAAGTGGGAAGACGATAGACTGGATGTAGCTGGTATATTTGTTACGGAGTTTTTTTTTTAAAGCAATAGCTATTGAATTTCATTGATTGATGGATTGACCCTTTTAACGTGCTGTAAAAAGTCAAAGACTATACAGTTGTAGCACAGCTAGGGCCTCAGGTCCCGCGATCTGGTGAGATAGATTCTAACTGTACCCGGTTAGTCTAGCTGTTGCCAGCTCTGGCGCTATTTGACCCCTGTAGCTGGGGTACCACATCGACAAGCATCTCGCAGCTCTTCTGGTCGACTACCAGTGGTCTCGTTACGTTCTCAACTTTGGATATCGTCCTGTAATGCCTCGGCCGAGCGAGAACTTGGGGCGGTAGGCAGAAATCTTCCTCGGGCTAATAGGCACAAGTTGAAATTGGAAACGGTTACTAGGAACTTGAGTAAGCTACTGCCTAGCTTATATCTCTTTAATGGTTAACCCTACATGTCTAAAATGCCCTGTAGCACTCTGACTATTTCCACTACGAAATTAACACACAGCCCCATTTTCGAAAAGGAAGCCTAGTGGTGTAAAGGCTCGTGCCATGAAGAAAAGGCCGTAGTTTTGGAAATCTCATTGGCTGAAAATTGTGACTCTGATACGAGAAAAGAGTCTACTTCACCTTGCCGGAAGATGGTACTGGTAATGATTTAATGAAGCCAGATAAATGATTTAATATCGCCAATCATGAAAGGGGAGAGATACCAATAAGTTGAGGAGTATGATAAAGGATAGTCAAGGCACTCTCAGGGCCCTGATGCGATCCAAACGGTGTTGATATATGGAAACGGGCATGGTGAGGAGGGTGAAATTGATAACTGGACTAGGCCGGATTCGAGAATGACATACAATTATTGAGACTAAATAATTATAGGCCAAGTGATCTTGAAAAATACTGTGAAAGTCATGGCTTGATATGGCGTGATGTGACTTACAAAATAGGCGGTGTTGCAATAATTGTTGACTTCAATGGCTTGCTATTAGCTGATGAATAAAGATTCGGAAGAGTTATCCGCATTGTATCAAGTAGAGAATGCTCTATTTAAGGAGAAAATTTCGAGCTCTGGGACTTACTAAAGTCAAATTATTCATATTATATAAATACCTAACACATATTTTACGACAGCATCTTCCAAGCCGCCAAAATCTCGGCCACCAAGTCTCCGTCAGCAACTCTCAATTCTGTCCACAAAAGATTCTTCGTTCCACCAAGAACACCAGTATTAAATTTGTTCTCCCCATTTCCAGCCCATTTTTGGGACTCCGAAAACCCTAGCAACTTCCTACTAGGATTCTGCACTAGATCAGCCTCGCTATCCCTGATCTTTTGCAGCCATTCTTTATATCCAACTGCTCGAAACATCAGTCCCAACTCTTTCAGCTTGGGTAAGAAATCATTCCTCCAAGGAAAAGACCTTGGATGAACAAGATTGTATAGAAAGTTATCTTCTCGTTCTCCGTTCTCTCTTTTCTTGGAGAATCTAGCAATCTCACATATTAACCCCGCAACCACATCCACCTCCATCCAGTTGCAGGAATCTCCACTGCTCAATTTATCAGGCAAGGCCCCAACAAATTTGGCACTTCTAATTAATAACGGAATCATCTCATTCTGGTTCCAAAGCTTTGTTGCTCCATCCTTTCGGCTGGGAACAATCTGGCCAATCCTTGCCACTCTGGCCCTCGCATTACTTTTTTTCACCGCCTGCTGAACGACCTTTTCACCTACGCATTTGCTCCTTCCATATCCCGTTGAGCTTGCTTGTGAGAGGTTGAGGGGAGTAGAAGATATCAATGCCGGCGGCGAAGTCCTTAAAGCTGCTGCGATAGAAGAGCAGAAAACGAAATCTGCGGGCTCAGGTCGTGATGTTGTTGATAATGAGAGAGACAATAGATTTTGAAGCCTGGCAAGATCAGCACGGAAGCTGGGAAGCGGAAGTGCGAAGTTTACTGTCCATGCACAGTGGATTATGTGTGTTGTTTCGGCGGTCAGGGTCTGGAAGTTCTGTAGATCGAGACCAAAGTTTGTTTCTGCTAAATTACATGCTAGGCATATGATTTTGGGTGAGGTGATGAGATGGGCGAGATGATAATATTTCAGAGCCAAGTTGAGACGCCCGAAAGCAGTTTGGGTGTTGGTTATTCTGATCAGGCAGTAGATTTTAGTGATTCGAGGGTCGGCGACAAGCTGTGAGAGGAGGTGAATTCCCAAAAATCCTGTAGCCCCTGTGAGAACCTGAATAATGACAGGTATCAGCATGTTCCCTTAAGTATAGAGCTCTAATCTTGTCAGGACCTAAAACTTGGAATACTTACTACAACATTCTCGTGAGGGGTACTTGAAGCTAGTGATTGTCTCTCCGGAAAGACGGAATACTGCCGGATCATGTCCCTCATTAAGGCCAGCTCGTCCTTAATCTGACTTTCCTTGCCCATTCGAATGCTAACAGCTTCTGAGATAAAGTTATGATGTTTCCACAGTCATATACAATCATGCTCGCTAAGGATCGTTCATTCCCTCCTAAGTCGAGAGTCTGAATGATGAGACTTCTGATTTGAATAGCCTTCAGGCTATCAACTCCAGAGGAAAAGAAATCAGGGCATTTATTCAATTCGATTCCAAGCTCTCTGAATCTTGCTAGAAGCCAGAACTCAAGCTCAGGAACATCCAGTACCAGAGTTCCAGATTGCTAATGACTGCCATCGAGTCAAACGTAAGTGGCTTCGATGACCGATGCGAGTTCTTCATAAAGCTATCAGGTAAATCAGTCTTGTAAGAAGAAATGAATAGCTCTTATACGTACTTGCCATCTCTTTATAGTGGACTTATCAGTTTCGGGATATTTGGTATCATGTTCAATGATCACGACCATAGATCTCCCAACCTGCGAAAAAGCTTCAGTTTTTTCATTTGCATCTTCAATACTTGGCCAAACACTCATCAAGTATTCATCGGCTGACGGCTCGTTTGCTTCTTTAGTATCTGCTCTGAACAGAAGAATTCCAGGCACTGGTCTGTCCACTCCAAACACTACAGCCTCTTTCACTAGCGGGTCATACACAATCCTTCCCTCGATTGGCAAAGGAAGTACTTTCTCGCCGTTCAACAAGGTGTGACTCGATCGTCTGCCCTGCCAATGAATTTCCATGCATTTTCAATCGTTGGATGGGGAACGAAAAGATCTGAAGTGTGGAAGGAATGGGGAGGCTCATTAGAATTGGAAATGGATTTTGCGCGGTGGCCGTCGAGTACCGCGCACTCGCACACGTTGCTTTCATCGGAAATAGGCTTCATCAGTAAGAAAGGGCTTACATGGGGTGGTGGATGGAGGTAATTCCACGCTTTGTCGTTACGTGGTCGAGTTAGTGAGGTGAAAAGTAGGGAAGCTTCAGTTCTGGAGATGTTAGACTAGATTCGACCAAATGAGAAGTCGAGAACTGGTAAACCTACGACCCAAACAAGCATCCAAGAAACACATCCCTCTCGATTAACATGTCTCCCAACTCATCTGAACAACGACTCCCACTCGAACTAACGACTTTACACTTGATCAGCGCCTGAATTCCCCTCTTAGTCTCAGCCAAGAGCTTCAGAACGTAAGGTACCGTCCATACAATATCAGGACTCGCTGCTTCAATGGCATCGCACAGGGTGCTGTTAGCTTGGGGGACATGGCTGTTGAAGAGGTAAATAGTCTTCCGACTCCATATGGCCTGATTGTATGTGATTAGACCATGAGCATGGGAGAATGTCAAGGATTGAAAAGCAACAAGAGATGGCGATGTGAGGCATGTGATAAGGAGTCTGGAATTGGTGTAGTCGATGGGCTTTGGCAATCCTATTGATCCAGAAGAATGGAGCATCATGTAACGCCTACTTTGCTCTGTAATGGGTTCAACATTGCGGGAGAATGGGGGTGAAGTGTCATTTGGGTTATCATATATTTTCCGAGGAAGTATTGTGAGGCTTTGAATCGGGTAGGCTATGAGGATCGTGGAATCTTCCGCAAGCTGGGCGTGTTCGGGGGCATGTAAAAAGATGCGAGCTTCGGTTAATTTGAGGAGACTGGAAACTGCTGATGGCGGGAGGCGTGGTGAGATGAGGAAGCTGGTGTAGCGAAGTCTACCAAGAGCATAGATATTAACAAGAAAATCCAAGTCAGAAGTGCTGTAAACTCCGACTACCGTTTCCTCTTTCTGAGAACTTTGGTCAATTTCTATTAGATTCCCAGAATTCCTCTGAAATTTCTTACAACAGGTGGAAGACCACTTTGAATCAACGCCTTTGCTGCTCCATCAACTAAATGGTTCAACTTTTTGCCCGTGAAGAATTCGTAGTCAGTGACACCAAATCAGCTTTTTGGATATGCAAAAAGTGGTGTTTGGTTTTCATCATTTGCTCGTTGAAGTATAAGTTGATCGAACGTATGTATTTTCTCGTCTGTATTGTCCATATCGAATGCGGCAATTTAGGACAAAAGTTAGAATGGTGGGATCTTCGGTTGGTCCAGGATGCTCAAGTAAGTCTAGATATCCGGCAAAGTCTTCAAAGAACGATTGCGTGCAGTCTTGATCGTTAAGAGTCATTCTGACTGAAATTATGAATTAAAGTGAATGCAAATACAGTCAGCGGCAAGGTGGAATGAAGCATCCTTGCATTTTTTTGTTAACATGCCGGATTTTCGACGCTACTCAAATCTAGCTTAATCGGGTTGTGCATATATATCCTAGCTCCCATGGATCATTTGCAACCACATTGATCGTATTTGTCGCCTTTTCCTAGGGCAGGGATACTGCCTGGTCATGTTCCTCATTAACAATATATCTTTCCAATTGAATTGGATCGATTTCATGAGGACGCAAAGCATTAGCAGTAAGCGATGATAGACGATCATCTCACTGCTTCCCACCAGCTCTCGTACAACAGTGGCAATTACTACTCGGTATAAGAAGACTGAAAAACAGTCAAAACGGCTGCGTGTGGATTATTATCATCTCCCATTTCGATCATAAGGCGTGATGGAACATGCGAAACTAGAAATCTTCGTCTTGCTGATTTCTACTAGTGATTATTGATCTTTGACGTGCTTGATATTCTTACGATACTTGAAAACGGAGATAATGGACGGTATTCAAAAGTCGGAACGGATCTCTAGCGGTGACATTATGGATGAATCCTCAACCGAGCTTGTGTCGAGGAAAGAGCATCATGGAGTAACTCTCATTCCTCGTCCAAGTGAGGATCCCCTCGATCCATTGGTAAGTCGTACCTTTGCAATGGCCAAACTTTGGGAGAATATTTCTAATTTTAATTCACAGAACTGGCCAATAAGCAAAAGGATCAAAATACTTGCGGTCATCAGCTTTGCAACCTTCACCGGCTTTGCAGCGTGTTTAGCTGGCCAACTTCAAGTTGTTCCTCAATCAAAATTGTACAAAGTCACAACAAACCAAATGGCATATCAGGTAAGGCCCATAATTTACAATACTTCCCAGCATTTGAAATTGATAATCTATAGAACTCTGCTGGCTCTGCAGGAATGGCTGCTGGCGGTTTCTTCTTTTTCCCATTATCCCACATAATTGGCAGAAGCTCTACAATTTTTTGGTCTCTGATTGGAACTATGCTCAGCCAAGTATGGGCTTCTCAGATGACTACTACAAGCGATTATAACGGTTTTATTCTTTCTCGATTCTTTGGGGCGTTCTTTGGAAGTGTTGCCGGGGTCCTAAGGCCGCGAATTCTGATTGATCTTTTTTTCCATCATCAAAGAGGTATTTCCTTCCTTCCTCCGTTTTTTTTTCGCACTTTTTCTGCACAAAATAATAGATTAATTTTGTATTCAGGCAGAGCCTTCACGGTGTTCCACTAGTACTTCGACTTCGGTACAGTAGCTGATCCGACATTATCTACTCTCATAGCTACGCGCACTAATTAGACCTACACATACAAGTGGACTGCAGGACTTGTAGCAGCTGCTATCATCCTCGTATTCTTCTTCTTAGAGGAAAGTTCTTAGAAAAGGGAGGAGGGAGCGGCTAATGTTCCTCCTCCTGCCAATTTCTTTGTTGGCAGAATTACAACGTTCTTTCCAGGAAATAGAGTCACTCCCAAAACCACATTTGCACACATGGTATAGAATACCACCTTCAATGTTTGTGTCCAAGGACTGACAAATCCTCAGTTGAAAGTAGCCACTACACCACTTATCATTGCAGCATCTCCAGTGACACTAGTTCTAACTGTGTATACACTAATCAGCTTCGGATTTTATGTTGCAATGAATTCTATCTACCCAGTCTTTCTTCCGAAACCCGTCATCACAGGTGGATATGGTTTCAACACCATGCAGAATACTGAGTGTAAGGCAGCTTCCCCTTAATTAAACACACTCTAAAATACCTTGTAAGTCTCGTTTGCCCACTAGATTAGCATCGTACTTGCTCTTATTTACGAGCAATGCCTGTCCGACCTCTGCCATTGTACATGTGTACACGTTTCAATCAGGAGTGTGGAAACCAAAGAATCGCCTTCACGCCCTATGGATCCCGTCCATCATCAATCCAATTGGTCTTGGCATTTGGGGTGCTGGTCTACAATACCATTTATCCTGGGTCGTTCTTGCTCTTGCTCTTGCTCTTGCTCTTGTATTTGTCACATTTGGAAATCTGAGCATTACGCCGATTACCGTGAATTACATCAATGAGTGTTTCATCGGCCATCCAGCCGAAGCAAGCATTGCGGTAAATGTGTATAGAGTTGGCTTTGGCCTCAGCGTTGCGTTTTATATCAAGGAGTGGGTTGCTGAGACTGGAGTTGGCTGGGCTTATGGAATGATGGCATTCTTTGAGATTGAAAGTTTTTTGTTTATTTTGCTCCTGATGTGGAACGGACATGCTATAAGGGGATTGACGTGGGGTCATTTGAGCCAAAGTAGAGAAGGAGAGCATGTGGTAAAACAGGAGAGCGTAAACAACAAGGTGTAGAAGTAGAAAAAGTATAGTCGTGAAGAGCGTGGTTAACGCAAGGGTTGGGCTTTTAGGATCTAGTTCTGAAAAACGAGGTTTGCTGCGTTAATCTTCCGTCCAAAAATTCACTTAAATTCGAAAATTTGATTCATTGACGATGAGCGCACGGCGTACGCAGATTTCGGTATTCATAGTGTATCTGTGCTGTAAGTTGACTGCAGGGCCTGCTTTTAGCAGACCCGTCCACTGAAATGCCCAATTCTTTTGGGGCCCTGCCCTAAAAGCAGGCTGTAAGCCAAGAACATGAAGTACACGTTTTTAGGCCTTGCCCTCTATAGAACACGGGCTACCTCGGCAACAGTAATAACCTAGCTACTACGTAGATCGGAGTATAAAGTGACGGGATTACAGGGGGGATGTGTGCTGTATTTTCACTATCCGTTCAGCTGCCAGCAGCTTTGCATGGTCCGTGCATTTTACTAAGCGAACCAACGAAATCCCGTGTTTCAAGGCTTTACGAACCTGCGTTCATAGGTCTGTGCGCACAGGGCATTTTCATCAAAAATCACGAAAATTAGGTATTAAAGTAGCTTTTAATTAGGGGTTGACCACCCATGCCGCTGCATAAGTACTTGTACCCAATGCTCTTGCTCCAAAATCAACTTATTTATCCATTCTTGTGGTATTGCCTCCCACTCTTCTAAAACTGCTTGCCTCATCTCTGCCTCAATACTAGGTTGGTGGGATCGTCGATGGAGAGCTTGTTTGATCCACCTCCAGCACTTCTCTATTGGATTCATGTCAAGGGAGGTAAAAGGATGAGATAGGAGGATAATCCCGTACTTTGTACGATATCTAGCACAACAATTACTTGTTGACTTGTGTCCGTAGACCGCGTTCCCATCCTCCATAAATAAGGGCTCTATAGAAGGGCGAAGCGTATATATGATAAGAGCAAAGGCCTCTAGAATAACTTGTATGTGTAATTAGAGTATTTGTATAAGGTAATCGACGAGTTTAAATACCCCCTTCTTGCCTATACCGTCAATAAAGATCAAGGGGCTTTTATACCCAAAACCAATCGCTCCCCAAGCGTTTATAGGCGTCGTATAATCACGGTGGAATTGATATTAAATACAATCCTCGCAATATCGCTCTGACTCTCCCTTATTTGTGTTCCTTGTAACCCTAGCCTTTACAAATCGATCTCTTACAAGGAAGGTAACCTCGTCCGACTAGAGGACTCGTAACCACTCCACTGTCCAAAAGAGATGTGCTATTACCCATAAATACCGTGTAATAACTTGTACAAGTGTCAAATAAGGCTTTTAACAAGTTACGCAACGATAATACCCTCGTTAGTACATCCTACACTTAAGTGTCTCCACAGAGCAGACCAAGCCAAACTCCTCTCGCACCTTCCCCCAATTCATTATCCGTGTCTCCCATTACTGTGAGCAATATACAATAGCTTCGTCAACTTCTCGATCGGATAGGAAGAAGGCAAGGCCCGTTCGATTAAGGCATTATTATTCTAGGTGAGAGTAACCAAGGATCTTGCGGATTGTAATATCGCCAAGCTTATATCGTACTATAAGGGCGTAAACAAGGACCTTTCCAAACCAGTGAAGCTAGCGTATAGCCTCCTTGTGTTTCGTAAGGATCTCATAGCCTTTTTCATGCTGAAAATCGAGCGGTAGGGATGTGTGCATGGCCATAAGGTAGTGTTATTAGTTGAGGGGAGGGCTGGTTGAGTGAAGCCTGAAAAATCGCCTGTGCGCACAGACCTATGAACGCAGGTTCGTTAGGGACGTTCCCCTGTAATTTAGTGATCTGTGCCCTGAACTTTAGCGATATAGTCGCTAAAATATAGGGACCTCTAGTGATCAATTTTGATGTTCCTTGCTTAGTAATATGCACGGACCAGGCAACGCTGGTGGCAGTTTAACGAAGTAACGGATAATCCCGTCACTCTATGCGCTGATCTACGTACCTATGGAAGGTCTTACAGCAGGGGCTGCGCCGCATCGTTGTCCCGTAGCAGCTCTCTAGCCCTTGGATGTTTCACAAACCCCGGATAGCAACCGTTTAGAGCACAGTGGCTAGGTTCACAGGGGGTACAATCGCTGATTCCTCAAGGGCTTGGGTGCTGAGGGCGCAAATGCTCGGTAACCGAGATCCCACTCTAAAACACGCCCCACTGTAAAACACGCGAACTTCAAAAACACTTTCTTTAATTAATCAATAACCACTTTATAAAATAACTCTAAACTTTAAATATAGAATTTTATAAGTATTTAAAATTAATACATATAATTATTTTCATAAAGTATTTTATATTACTTATTATAATAAACTTTAATTAAATTAATTGAATTTAATAAATATTAAAATTATTTTAATAATATATAATATTATAAAGTTTAAAAATCTTAAAATTATTATAATATAATATATTTATAAAATCAAATATTTATTTTTTATATAATATAAACTTTAT